>VDFB02018296.1:40176477-40251805 GCA_007258455.2 Sequoia sempervirens
CTCTCATAATAAAGCTTTGACATCCTTCTCATGGCCTAAAAATGACCAACATTTAACATCCTTCGCTTTCATGATCACCCCTTGCATTCACCACCATACCTCGCACACAATAAGTTTGTCCTATACCTAACTAGGGGAAATTCCTTGACTCACATCTTCATGGGAAATAATACATGGTATCAGCTTCAGAAAAAATCAAAAAAACATCAAAATCTAAAAAAATCAGAAAAACATCAAAATCCAAAAAAGTTAGAAAACTCCAAAATCCAAAAACATCATAAAATCTTCAAAACTTCCAAAAACAGAGTCTGAGTCTAAGTCATTTTATGATTAGAGTGGTTGAACTACGCTATGTCTACGCATTTGCTACATGTGAAAGGCTCATCTTAAATGGGCCCCTGAGACATTAGGTCAGTCCTTTTAGGTTTTCCAAATATAATTATGACTTATTCTTTTGTCGAATCATGCAAAGTCAAGTCGTGTTAAACTACAAGGGCTTTGCACATTGCTATGTAGGAAAGGCCATCTATCAATGAGCCCCTGAGGCCTCCTAGGTCAGTCTTTTAGGGTTTTTTGAGTCATTCAACATAAATCAAACACTATTAACTTATACATGACATCATCACCTGAACTTAAAACACAAATCCTAAATCAACAAACAAACATAACCAACAAAATCCTTCAACCAATCAACAATCCAATCAATAAAATCAATCAATTTGAGGAGAATGGAGCATTCTATCATTTTTCTCATTTGGTCTTATCTCTTGTCTTTTATCGGGATGTGTCCTTGAGATTATACCTTGTTAATTTGGTCATTCACCTTAAGCAGGATATGTCTTTCTTGTAGTTAGGTGCCTTGTCAACACTTGTCACTTGGTCAACTTTATCAAATGTGTCCCTTGCTTTAAATAGGATATGTCTTTCCTAAAGTTGGGTATCATCAGATCGCTTGGTCATATCAATCAACCTTTTTCACAAACAATCTTATCAATCAAATCAATCAATCTTTCCTTAATTAGGATGTGTCCTTCCTAAAACTAGGCATGACCAATCAAATTAGTTTTTTAACCTTTATCAAACTTATCAATCAATCCTTTTCAAACTTATAGATCAATCCTTGCCAACTTTTCAATCAAACTTGGTCATCTTGGTCAAACTAATCAACCAATCAAACAATCCTATCATTAACATTGGAAAACACTATCTTGGCAAACACTTTGTTGGTTTGGATTTGTCTTATCTTTTTTATTGATTTTGGGGCATGCTACCAATCTCCTTGAAGATGTCTTATCAACGGATTTATAGGGATGATGATGGACCATGGCCTCTTTTCTTTTTTTGTTGTTTATGGTTTGTCTTGGAAAAAATAATGGGACAATTGGGTCCTTAGTATGAGTTGGGGCATTCCTTGTCTTTTTTACTGCTTGTCTCTCCCAAATGGTCACCTTGCACACCTTGGTTTATGTCATACCATGGTGTTTGTGGTCCATTTGTGACATTTTTTTATGCCCAATGATGATAAATATAAAAATGTAAGCATGAAAGTTGGTTCCCTTATCACTTCTCATCTAACTTTCCATCTCCATCTCCCTTATCTTTGTCACACTAACATTCATCTCTTCCATCTTGACAGAGTCCTATGACACACAAAAACATCTTGCATCCATAATCATGTTAGATTGCATCATAGAAAGCACCATCATGATAGACATCATTTTCATATTAGGTCACATATATTTGGATAAGAAAATACAAAAAATGCAAAGTGCATCCATATATCATTCATATCTCATCATCATGTTAGCATCATTTGCGTTATACATTTCATCATAGCATTACATCCCATATCACATAGTATTACATTCCATATCATGTTACATTACAATACAATCTATTTGCATACATTTCATATAACATTGCATTTTACATTATGATTCGTCACATCACATATTGCATTGCATTTTACATGCTATACACACTGTATCCCATTATCACATATCCAAGAAAGAATCACAAACATTTTGCATTCACATTACACATTTTTCATCAAACATTTTGCATTATCATACAAATATTTCTATCATAGCCATAAATGCATAACATCATTATATTTCACTATAACATAGTCATATAGATCATCACATCATCCACATTGCATTTATCATGCATGTAGAACATACAAAGCATAAACATAATCATAAAAGCATAGTAGATCATCACATCATATAAAATGCATTGACAACAATCCATCATATAGCATGTCATCATAAATAGACACATCATAATGCATATCGTCAAACACTGTCAAAATTATATTATATATCGCTCAAAAAATAAAGTGTCATAGAACAATGTCAAGATGTGTCCAATAAAAGTGGAGCTCATAGGCTTGAGAATAAAAAAAAATATATTGGTGTCTAATACATAAGAAACAAGATGATCTATCCAAAACTACCTTGCTCCCCTATCTCTGGAACATCCCTATGAGGTGCATCTCTGACCCTGTGCTCTATAGTAGGAGGCCTATCATATGGAGTGGCTTGTCTAGCATCCAAAGTCTCACCCTCAGACCTGCTTTGTGTCCATCTACTATGAGTCCTACTTCATGATCTTCCCTGTGACCCAATCTCAATATTAGAAAATGAGGGCTCTCTCCTCTTAGGTGGTACCAATCTCTCATATAGATCCTTGTAATAATGTCTAGACCTTCTCACCCTAGCATACTCTTGGGAAACCTTAACCAATGACCCATTGCATGTCACCATGAAATCTATCATTCATTGGCCGATCTATTACCGACTAATGATTGCCAAATCCCACTCCACCTGAAATGCATCCCTCTCAGCCTTAAGGTCATCCCTCTCTGTGGTAATTGTCCTCAACTCTACCTCAAGTTGTACTCATTCTTGTAGTGCAACTATCCTCTACTCAAGAATCTTGTCATCTGCTTGAACCTCCTCCCCCACCTTCTCATCCCCTGTAATGATCCTCTCACGGAGGACCCACTCTGCCTCATCCATCTTGACCTCCTCTCCTCCTACTTGCTCTCCCTGTCCCCCATCTCCACCTACCTCAACCTCCATGGCATCTAACTATGTCACCTCAACTGTGGGCACCTTTGAATGCTGCTAACGGGCTTGTACTAACACCTTTTCTACCTCCCTAACCTCTGGCCAATCCTCCTCCATCTTGGCCTCCTCTCAAATGGGTGGTAGCTGCCTACCCTCCTATTATCCCCCACCCCTCCTCCTTGACTTCCTATCTCCTCCTTCCCATCCCCCTTTCCCAACACCACCATCATCTCCTTGTCCTCCTCCATCCCCTCTCCCTCCACCTCTTTTCCCTCTGCCTCCCCATCGACCTCTCAAACCCTTGACTCTGCACTCTATGGGAATTGGTTGTTGTGGATCTGTAAGTGGAATAGGTCTATGCACTAACCACTAGGCATCATACTCTAGTGTAGTCCCTACATCTATGTCCCCACCTCGCCACTCCCAATTCAATGCCTACATGGCATATATCTCCTACTTTGTTGTGGTAACTACAATCTATGGGCCCCAAGGATTCATCTCTCATGATGATTGACCATACTCTACTCCACCCATACTCCACCCACTAGCATCCCCTATTGCTCACCAAACTGTCACCTCACCCTCTCTGGTAAGTACATCCCAATGATGTGTTGCGACTGCATTGTCTACCAGATCAAACACATGGGTTCTTGACACTAGGGCAGGTGGTCATCCTCTTCTATCCATAGCTGGCAGGTCTTGTAAGGTCTCCAAATGAAGCTCACCAGTGTATCTATCCCATGCCTCTAGTAACCTACATCTCCAACATGAGTCTAGGTCAAAGCTCCCTAATACAAATACACATATGGTACACTTCCCACCGCCTGTTGAACCACTAGTGACCGGAACACTGCTATGTGCTCCCATGCCCAAACTATCAACAAGGTCATACCATAGCTCAAACTTTGCCCCTCTTTGTAGACAATTTCATGTAATTGAAAATACAACATGGCTAATAGACAAGGCCCCCATTTATATACTATCCTAGAATGAACCATTGATCCCAATATCTCTCCCCAACCAACTAGGAAACCATGACCCCTACGGTCGAGAATCATCACACCTGCTATGAGTGCACATAGAACACAATCAAATCGGTCATATGTCTCCACTAGGGTCTCCCACTAGATCTCATACCCCCTGATCCTAAGCTAAACATCATCATCAAACTCATAGTACTCATACAATGCTTGTATCCCTCGAGTGGGCTCGTATCATACCCACTCACCACGAATGGGTAGCCTCAATATCTTGTAAACGTCCTCTAGGGTGACTATCGCCTCCCCCGTCGGCAAATGGAAGCTACTCATCTCCAAGTGCCACCACTCTGCTAATGTTGTCAGCATACCCCTATTTTCCCTAATAGTGGGCATATATGTGATGTAAAATAGACCAAGCTCCAGTAACACATCCTTCTCCTCATTGCCTAATTGGTCCCACAATTAGAACACATCTGGTTTGGACTCTCATGTGTAAATAGGAGGAAGACACGCCTAAAATTATCACACAACCAATAACGTCAATTTGAAACCTTCATTTGACCTATCAAACCTAAATTGACCAAGTCAAACTTTCCTAGTTTGGGAAAACTTTTAATTAGCCAATTGTGTCACAATTTTATCAAATGCGTCACACAATTTTATAACTAGCTTGCAACTACAATTGTGTCACTCACCTAACACATGTGTCGCTTTACATACAAAATGCATCACACCTAGTCATATGCATCCTTCCCAACTACAAATACAACTAGAAAAGTCAATTGTGTCACATAATTTTATGCATTGCACCACAAATGCTTGTGCCCCTACCCTAATGCAATTGTATCATACCGTAACAATTGCGGTGAACTGCTAAGCATTCGCATCGAACGTGATGGAAATTATGTCGCATGTCCTGCGACACAATTGCCTGCTAAATTATTTCCTAAGTAAAATGTGCAAAAAATGAAAAAAAAAGTAAAAGATGGGTTAGTAGTACATACTGGGGTAGGTGCTCCCTCAGGATGGTGGTGGGTGTAGATATGATACATGCAGTGGAAGGCCTTAGGAACTGGAGACATTCTCACTAACTAATCACTCTGAGCTCTCAAAATTTCTAAATTTGGAATGTGAAAATGACCATTTTTCAAACTCAAATTTCCATTTATAGGTTCAAACTTAGGGTTTTTGACCTACCTTGCCTTGTGGTCGCACCTTTTTGATGCCCTTGACCTTGAATTTGACCCCATTATTGATCTTGGTCCTCAATTTTGTCTTCACCATCAAACTGCTGACTATCCTTTTATCTTATTGGGACAATTTTCCAATTTTTTTGAATCAAACTTTGACTATCCTTTTATCTTATTGGGACAATTTTCCAATTTTTTTGAAAACTTTTGAAAATTTGTCAAATTTTCCCAAGGGGGCATACCTATACCTTTTCATCATCGAGGCACACTGGGGAATGATCTGAACGTAGTTTTTGTTTTCATTCTTTGACACAATGCTCAAATTGAATTATGTCAAAGAGGGGCAAAATGTAAACACTAAAAAATGTTCTAAGTCTGCAAGCATCATTTTTCCTGGTCATCATCCTTCGATAATTCTTGGTCATATTCCTCTATTAATTAATTGATTTTTAATTATTTAATTAATTCACTTTCTAATCTTTATTCTATCCTGATCGATTAAATAAATTAATTGTGTCACTAATTCCCCTTCTTCTTCAATAGTTAGATAAATCACTATTTATTTAATTATTTATTTATCACCTTTTATCTATAGTTAAATAATTATCATTAACTATTTATCTATTCATGGTCTTTTAATTCTTCTATAGTTAAATAATTAATCTAAGTTAATTATTTAATATCCCATTTCCAATCTTCCCCTTATTTAATTAAAATGGTTGAATAATCATTTTAATTAAATGCTCTTTTTTCATTTTCTCCAAATAAATAATTCAAATGAATTATTTATTTCCCACTTGTCCATTTCCTCCATTTTTTGATAAATAATTTAAAATAAATCATTTATGCACCACTTTTGGTCAAAGAAGCCCTTTCATTTATCCTTGTAATAGCCTTCATTTCTGTCATAGCCATCGATGTTATAGCTTTCCCATGAATGGCATATTCTGGTTGCATCAATTCTCATCCGTCAATCTTGGAATATTTCTAGAAGAACAATCTTGGCTATCCATTTCAATGGTTTTCTATAAAAGCAACCTTTCTCTCCCACTTTTGTCTTAACAACTATTTGTCTCCAACTTTCTACTTACTATTTGCAGGTATTTGCACAAGTAAGACAATAAATATGAGGGAAATATTGGCATAAGGAGAAATAGGAGAGCAAGAGAAGTGATTCAAGATTCAAGCATGGGGAGTGTTTTGAGTTGATGTTTTATTTTCCTTATGCTTTCATTTTTTTCTCTTGTTGATGTGGTTTTGTAGCTTAGAAGTGTTGGTTGTCACTTTATCTAGGCTAGGAATGCTATAAACCCATCTCATAGGTATCACGTTGGTGGGTATTACAAAATCAAATTTAGTTTTAGGAATAACATATATTCCCACTTCTCTCTAACCCTTTAATATTTTTCCATTTCTTTGAGATTTTTTAAAATAGGAATTAGTTGGTCTCAGTATTAATTTTATTTTTTGTTGATAAAGACTATAGTTTTATGGTGATTATTGCATTCATCGTATTGTGAGTCCTTATCATGTCCTTTTTCAAGTGAACATACTATGTGGAGTTAACTAGATTATTAATATTTCCTATGTGTTTTAATGATAAGCTTTATCCTTTAACTTAAGCATGCACCTTGACCAAACTATGTGTTGCATTTCCTTTACTTCCATAAGCCCCTTGTAAAATGAAATGTAATCAACATCTAAGCTATCTTATCATATCCAATACTTAGTAGAATATAACCTTGTTAAGACTCTTATATCTCCTTTCAAGAAAGTATCTCTTGATTTCTCATGATATTGGCTCAATTCTCTAAACAACTAGAAAATTGGCACTAGAAGGAGGGCTCGTATGACTATGTCAAAGCAACAACCAACATGGCCCTCTTGTATAAACCCTACAAAGAACAGTCAAACACGAGCTATTCCACGTACAACAGAAAATATTGTAGTGTCTCTATTTATTTTAGACACTTAACATGCATTAAAGAGAAAAATAAATCTAAAAGACAGTAAAAAATCATCACACAATTGAAATAGCAACCTAAAGCTAGATAACACCAAAATAGGGAGAAAGTCCAAGAAGAGTGAATAAAAATCCTCATACTTTTAATAACTTACAAGTGATGTAATATCATAAATGATGTATATAGAGCTCACACATGATTTATATCCCAACTTCTAACATGCACAATTGGTTAGAATGGGAATTAGTTAGTTTCAATATTAATTTTCTCCATTGTTGATAAAGGTTATGAACTTATGTATTTAATTATGTTATTCATCTTATTGTGAGAGTTTATCACATTTAATTTACAAGTGAACATGTTGAGTGAAATTAACTAGATTGGCATTATTTATGATTTAATGTGAATTTAAGTTAATATATATTTTTATCTTATATCACATTCATGTTATCTGATTTTTCTTTATAATTACCATTACTTTATAACTTTACAAATTTATAGAATATGACACTATTTATAATTATAACTATCTTTATTTACAATAACTCATTAATTTAATGTGATATCATATTATTTCTTTATAATAATTACCATTTCTTTATAACTTTACAATATTATAGAATATGGTATTATTTATAACTTAATATGAATATAAGCTAATCTATTTTTCATCTCATATTCATGTTATTGTGTTCTAATAGGCTATTATTTACCTTGATGTCTCATATCATGTTAGATAGATTAGAATATTATAATATATTATTAGCAATAAGAATGTTTCATAATATTTTATAGAATGGAATTTCCTTTCATATATTACACAGCTAATGTAATTGAAGGAAAGATACATTTAGAGCAAAAAGGGCAATCTTATATCCATCAAAAATATCACCTTAATTAGAATATTTATGTATGCTAGTGTTTTTGATAGATTAATATATGCAATGGTTGGTATTGACTAAAATTTTCCCAAGTAGCAAGAGTTTTAATCAATTTTTCATTCCCATCTATAGGTGGGCCCTCACATCCTCCTCCCCTATGACTAAACTTCCTCTTGGAAGAATTGGTAAGGTGGTAGAGCACCCACCCTAGAGTTAATCTATTGGATTTAAACTAAGTCAAATCATTCATTAGCAAGTAGTATGTGTACTATAAAATGACCAAATAGTATGACACAACTATATAAGTATCCACCTAAAAGCATAAGACCCAGGTCCCCCAACTCGGGAACTCCAAGTCCAACTCCTGCTGCACTGTTGACTCAACTCATCTGAACCAACACCACAACACCCAACCCAATCTCCATGCACTGTTCACCTTGCTCAAACACTGAACTCAGATCACTTTGCCTGCCCGGGGATCGCCGTCAGGACTTCGCACAGAGAACACAACAACAACAGCTTGGTGCATATAGCACTTGTATGAGGCGTCAATAGACATATGCCTCATATATAAGCTATTTGTTTGAATCCTAGCACGCCGTAGGATGACACCAAGAATTCGCCCGATCCCCCACTTTCTGCCTTTCCGATTCAAACCCAGGAATTCCGTCGAACTCCCCAATTACTGCATAGGAGCTCCGTCGAACTCCCCCATTGCTGCATTCTTCCCCAGGAAGTCTGCCTAACTCCCTCATTTATGCTTTTGGCCCAGGAAGCCCGTGCTACATCAGAACTCCCTCTTAACTTAGCCCGGAATCTCCATGATGCTTGATCAGAACACCACTTCAACACCCTTAACTTGGCTCAACCTGACTTGGCGTAGCATTCTACCAAGTGCTAGTTCTATGAACCCGAGCTCGAAACCACTCCTAACTTGCCTCAGCTCGCCCATGCATAGGTTTTCATACACAACTTATGTAGTACAATGTCATCAAGATCCAAATATACTTACAAATACTTAAAACACACACCCAAGATAGCTTTAATTACTCAACCATTATGTTATCACTAATAAATCACTAATTAATTAGGCACCACTAGTTGTCAAAAGTGCCTCAAATAGTCTTTGTCTTCAACAAGAAGTCATATGTCACATCATGACATCACATATTATACCCATACTATTTAACCAATCATTTAATCTCTTCAACTATGAATCTTTGACACGTAGTTTCTCATTTGCACAACCAAATCAACATAACCACCACAAAAAGGACTCACTTGACTCACAATACAAGGCTCACACAAAGGGATAAGGATTCCTAGTGCCCAAAATTCTCCTTTGAGAATCTATATCACATAAATACTTACCACCAAGTCCTCCCTAAGGAACCTCTACATAGAAATATCAAATAGATCTAGGGGAAATAGATTGTAACCATCCCATACCGGTCTCATTTACCCCTTCATAATAAATCCTTGGGCCATCTAATCCCCCCATACAACTTGTCAGTGACCCCTCATGAGTATGACAGTTTAACATATTCCACTTACTACTCACATGCCAGTAGCAACACAAATTTGATAAAGCCCAAAAACAAGAATTTATAAATTTCAAATAGAACAACAATTCAAAATTTAAAAAGAAAGATAAAATTTTCAACGATGGCCACCAATCAAAAATTTAAATTTGAAACCGAAAGTCTCAATAACCAGTCCATGAGGAAAAAGGGATAATTTCACAATGTATGTACAATCAAACAAAATCATATTAACACTCATAAATATGAATCCAAAATCACATAACTTTTCACAATATTATCACTTCATAACTCCAATCAAGTCACCTAAGGGGGATGAGGGGATAAGGTGGTCTCAAACCACATAGAGTTCATGAATAAATCACAATATAGCAATAAAATGTGCCACACAACTAAAGATAATCATATAATAATCACCATGCCTCATCCTACACAACTCGAGACAATCATATAGTAACAAAATCATCAATGATAGATCTGCTGTAGAAAAAAGGGTTCACTTAGTTCCATCCTTAACCCTCTAGGGTACCGGTCTCAAGGGCTATATTTACACTATGAACCAACAAGTGTGGCTCTCATATGTGGGGGAGTAGGTCACAGTCATCGTCCATGGAAAATCACAATTTTCTGATGTAGGTCCTTAATTTAAATTAGGGACAACATTTAGAACTCATTATTTCCCAATAGATGAACTTGTGTCCCTCAACCCCTAGTTAGATTAGTGAGCCCCCTTCCTAAGGAAGGGGTCAACACCAAGGGATTAAAAACATAAAATAACACACGAACAAGATTTCCTATCAATAAACATACAACCACTCCAATTTTAACATTTTGGAATCTAAACACACATGAATGTCACAAATGGTATACATAGGTATATCATACTTGATGTCCATGTCACCCTTATCCCAATTTGGATATGATGTATGAGGCACACACAAATTTTACTTGTCTTTCCACATTTCACAACACATATACTTTCTATGACATTCACCACATCTTAACCCAAAACATATCACATAAACATATATTCAACACTTAACAAGGAGGTCACCACAATGTGCAACAGATAAGGTGGTGCAGGAGCACCTAGGTAGGAAGCATTAGGTGGCACTAGGAAAATTTGGAAGCCTAGGATGAAATTTTGTGTTTCAATACTTTAAGGTCATGTTGACCATTTAGTTTTGTGTTAGAGGTGTTAGAACATATTAGGAGGAAGGTGGATTAGTAGCTCATGGTAGAAAGGATGAGTTTCACAACTTGTTTTCACTAGGATTCACTAGGAGTTGGAAATAAAGCCCAAAATGTTGCATTTGTGCAATTTTGGCCTATTGTGGTGGTTATGTCTGACCAAGGGAAGAAATAACCACTTGGTGAACCTTTAAAAGGTGGACCTCGACTTGGAAGTGAGGTTGGAATCATTGGAGTTTGTAATTGGCTTGAAAACAAAACAAAAAAACAGTGATAGTTGAGTGTGCATTTTTTATTTTGTTCCTGTTTCTGAATTAGTAGGTAAATGGATTGATCAAGGCAGTTTGTATAGTGTAGAATGTAGTGAAATTGTCTTGAAGCATTGTTTGGTACAATAGATAGTTGGTTACTCATTTCCAAGTGTTCTTGTAAGTTCTTTGTTCTTTCTTCAATTGCAGTTTTGACTGGTAAACTGTGAAAAATGGGTTTTTAGTTTACATTTCCACTGTACCTGAAGTACGGGCTTGTTGGGAATGTGGCTAAGCTCCATGTTTTTACATATGGTAGAGGTAGGAGTTCTTAGGAGTATGAAAAGCACGACAAAAGACTATTCCTAGGTGAGCTTGGCAGTGCCCGGTTAGGACAGTCAAAGAGTGCAGAGCACTAAGGTTGCAGGGGTGCCAATCTCTTGGTGAACCACGGTGTGGAGAGGATGTGGATATCCTTGCAGAGGCTTGGTAACATGAAGGAGGCTTAACACAGACCGGGAGGTGGAGAACAAACTGATTGTTCCCAAGGAGGTCAGAAACTGGCTTTAAACAAGCCTAAAATTGTTGTGTTAAGGGTTGGAATAGCATACGGATAGTGGAGGCTCCAAACCCCAAAAATATTTGAGGTGTGGGAAAGGGTACTAGGAATTCCAAGAAAATATTTGGGGTCATTTGGAAAATTTGGGCACACTTTCCATTTTTCTCAGGTTAGGAGGCCTAATTGGGGCTCTAGGGCTTGTAGCCTTTTCTAACCCTAGGAGAGGGTTTGGTGGAAGCAATGGATAATTGGAGTCTAGTGATTGAACAAGAACCCTAATAGGTTGCTATAAAGATTTTTACTACATCTATACACCCCTGCAAGAACCTAACTGAATGTTGAGGGTAAGTGGCCTTTAGGGAAGAGTAAGGGCCAAGGGTGAGATAATGGCAAGGCACCAAGATTGGCTTGGTGGAATGAAAGAATGATGATAGTGGAGTTGGCCAGTAGGACCAAGGGTACCTATACCTGAGATAGGACCTAAAGGTTAAGGTGGGAGAGTCACCTAGGAGTTCTTGAGAATAAGGACCTAGAGCATGGGACAGTGAGTGTTCCATCCAACCCTACCCTATCATAAGGTTCATAATAGCACACAATTATCACATAGGAGTATACATCAAACAATCTATATACACTATCCACAAGCCCATTTCTCAAGTTGAATTCCCAACATAACAACCAATTGTACAAACATTCCAATTCATTAATTTCTTCACAAGACATAGCTAAGTCTCTCAAACAAGATAATGATCACCATAAATTTAGTTAATTCACCCAAGAACAAACCATTCATTTAATGAGACTAATATCCCTTAAGGTCTTAAATAAAATCCATGAAAAGACAATTATCTTCATTATTCATTCAAGACTGTCCACTTCCTTCTACCTTTGACTAGCATAACACACAACTCTAACTAATTAGGACCATAATGTTTCCTAGAGTTCCTAGTGTGGAAACCTAGGCTTTGATACCAAATGGCATGCCCACTTTTAAACACTTAATGGACACAACACAATATAACTAATCTACATTAACTTTACTAATTTGTAGAATTTTTTTTTTTAAATAACATGATATACTAATTTAAGACACAATCAATGATATCGTTTGGTTAAGAGTAAAAATAACAATAATCAATTTTTAAAATAGTAATTGACCACTTCTTTAATTAACAACATGACGTACCTCCTACTTTCTCAAGTTCCTCTTCCATTTCATTTTGTCATCATTTCTTTGCTCCCAATACCTATACCTACAAGGTGTCTACACAAATAGATGCACACATAAGATCAACAGACGATTAGTTACATAAACATATCACATACATTTTAAATAAATTTCACCAAAGTAACATGTCAAACTGAAAATTATAAAACTAAATTCATAGAGCTAAAATAGATGCACAATCATGTACACCATAAGCAACCACCTGGTGCAAAAGTAGTCAAAGAAAGAATTTAAAAAAATAGTGTATGAATTAAAATGGGATAATACCTTTTTCTACTAAGAAAAATATCAAACAAAGTTGAAGGAGATATTTCTTGTTCCCTCACACAAGAAATTTGTAATTCTTTCCATGCTCCTATCTCACCAGTGCTTTATTAATCCTCAAACAACCACAAGTACTTTCTTTACAACACGTATTCCCTCATACAAATCGAAGATGAGAAGAAAATAGATTAATCAAGACAAGTCTCTCCAAAACCCTTCCCGTTTCATTTTTCACTCCAAAAGTCCCTCAATACCAATTTATATTATTTGTCTTTTCACAACTCAACAAGCTATTTTCCTTCAAATGGATGTTTTCCAATAGATATTTCAATTAACATTATATTCAAATACTTTTAAGGAAAATACTTTTTAAATGACTAATATAACAATCCATACAATTGACTAATGCATTTTAATTTTAAATAATTTCTTTTAGCTTATTGCATTTCCTAAATATTAACAATATTAAAATGCATAAGTTATTTTCACAAAGGTAATTAAAAAAAAATTTGACTTAACCATATAGGATATTTAGAAACACTCCAATCAAGAGTTCAATTGATAAAATGTAAGTGGAATCAAGAGTTAATTAAACACATAAAAAGAAAACATACACTTTACAAGTTTATCTATAACATAAGGATTTAAAATTATAAACCAAACAAATTAGTGGAAAATAAATAAACAAAAGAAACACTATTTTATTCACAACTAAATAGGATGGGTTAAGCAACCAAACATACCCACAAGATTCATAGGGTCAATAACTTGAACATTAGGGATTAGGTAGGGTTGTAAGGTCAAGTGAGTCCATGTCATTCTCATCCACATCCTTTCTTTGGTCAAACACTTGGATATTACCTACACACTCAAGGTGAAGCATTAAATTTGACAATAGAGATCATAGTTGAACCAACACATATGATCAATGAGAACATGTAATCTCCTAAGGCACATATCCATCCTACAATTACATCATATCATAATCATTTCAATATTATCGTTAATATAATCATAATTAAACATCAAGACAAGGCAAGAGTTATCACGTTGGTGGGTATTACAAAATCAAATTCAGTTTTAGGAATAACATATATGCCCACTTCTCTCTAACCCTTTAATATTTTTCCATTTCTTTGAGATTTTTTAAAATAGGAATTAGTTGGTCTCAATATTAGTTTTATTTTTTGTTGATAAAGACTATAGTTTTATGGTAATTATTGCATTCATCGTATTGTAAGTCCTTATCATGCCCTTTTTCAAGTGAACATACTATGTGGAGTTAACTAGATTATTAATATTTCCTATGTGTTTTCTTGATAAGCTTCATCCTTTAACTTAAGCATGCACCTTGACCAAACTATGTGTTGCATTTCCTTTACTTCCATAAGCCCCTTGTAAAATGAAATGTAATCAACATCTAAGCTATCTTATCATATCCAAGACTTAGTAGAATATAACCTTGTTAAGACTCTTATATCTCCTTTCAAGAAAGTATCTCTTGATTTCTCATGATATTGGCTCAATTCTCTAAACAACTAGAAAATTGGCACTAGAAGGAGGGCTTGTATGACTATGTCAAAGCAACAACCAACATGGACCTCTTGTATAAACCCTACAAAGAATAGTCAAACACGAGCTATTCCACGTACAATGGACAATATTGTAGTGTCTCTATTTATTTTAGACACTTAACATGCATTAAAGAGAAAAATAAATCTAAAAGACAGAAAAAAATCATCACACAATTGAAATAACAACCTAAAGCTAGATAACCCCAAAATAGGGAGAAAGTCCAAGAAGAGTGAATAAAAATCCTCATACTTTAAATAACTTACAAGTGATGTAATGTACCATAAATGATGTATATAGAGCTCACACATGGTTTATATCGCAACTTCTAACATGCACAATTGGTTAGAATGGGAATTAGTTAGTTTCAATATTAATTTTCTTCGTTGTTGATAAAGGTTATGAACTTATGTATTTAATTATGTTATTCATCTCATTGTGAGAGTTTATCATGTTTAATTTCCAAGTGAACATGTTGAGTGGAATTAACTAGATTGGCATTATTTCCTTTTTTTTTGTTAACAATCTTCATCCTTTAACTTGAGCTTGTACCTTGACCAAAATGTGTGTAAAGTTCCTTTGAGTTTCATAGGCCCCTTGTAAAACATGAATTCATTGACCTCTAAGCTACCTTAGTGTATCTAGGACTTGGTGGAATGGGACCTTGGGGAGACTCTTCTATCTCCTTTCAAGAGAGGATATATCTATTGATTTCTCTTGATGTTGACTTGCATTACTTGGCCAACAAATTGGTGTTGGAAGGAGGGCCAATCTAACTATGTCAAAGTGATACCCAACAAGATCCTCATGTAGAATCCTTGTAAAGTACCTTCAAACATACACTCTTCTACCTATATTGCATAAGATTGCAATGTTTCTAGTTCATTCATAACCTTAAGATGCATTAAAGAGCAGGAGTAAACCAATGTTAAAAGATGTAAAGAAGCCTTGATTATTATACATATTAATCCATCATTATAATAATGAACAATTTTCATGTGTAAATTTTCTCATTTCTCTCTCTTCTTGTACATGGGATTGTAATTTACATGGAAATATAGTCTCAGCCATTAAAATTACTAGTGTATTTTGGAAGGAAGGTGCTCGCACACGTTTTTTTTACTAGGGAAAAGACCATGTGGAACTGGTTGAGCGAACAGACTACAAGCTTGACTCATAGATTAAATATATTCGTCGCGAACAAAACCGACACAATCCGTTGTAGTCTAGTTGGTTAGGATACTCGGCTCTCACCCGAGAGACCCGGGTTCGAGTCCCGGCAACGGAACTTTTAATTTTATCAATTCTTAGATTTCCTACGATTAGTATCAGAAACTGTGAACTTGCTTTAATTCAGCATATACAAAAAGGCTTTTCTTTTGGAAATTTTAATGTTATTCATTACAAGTTTCCTGTCGAAATTTTAATTTTATTCGTTATTAGTTCCCTGCGATTAGTACCGGAAACTGTAATCTTGCTTTAATTCGGCCTACAAATAGATTCGGTTTTACAAAAGCTGCGTCTGCCGGGAGTCGAACCCGGGTCTATTGCTTGGAAGGCAATTATCCTAACCGTTGGACTACAAACGCCTATATTTTTAATTTAGATGCAAGAGGTAATTAAATAATGAAAGAAATATTGGCATATGCTTAGTATTATCATAAAAGTAATTGATGATTCTGCATTTTACTAGAGAATAAGCAGGTTGATTTGTCCACCTCTCTATTCTCCGCTGAAAATAATTCAAAGGCCAAGCGCGCGTTCAAGTTTTGAAGACGATAAGGGGGAATTAAATGCATGGGAGCGTCAACAAAAAGTAAGCGTGTGATTGCCCCATAAGCAACTAATCACTGCTCTCAATAATTTCTTCAACCTCACCAACATTGTCATAACTTCATTCACTCTTTCCCTCATCTCACATTAATTACTATTTCTAGAGAGGAAGACTTCCAGGGCATTCAAATATCACTCTTTATACACCACTCCATCTTCAATGAAGCTGGTCTATGGTCCATCATATGTGGCATAATCTTACTCATGTGTGTCTCATTCTTGGAACCAAAAAAAAATTGGTGTTCACATTATTTTGTATTTGTTTTTATCATCAATTAATCATCGCACGCATGTCAAGTTATATCAATTATACTAGATCCCCTGTCAAGTTGCAAGTTTATCATGTCATCATCTTTGTATTTTGACTCTAATGACTCTAGTAAGGTGATCAAGATTGCAATATTCCAATTGATAATGATGAGGTTTCTTGATTGCTAATGGTTCTGGCAATGGAAGAAGAAGTGTCAAATGTCCAAGGATCAAAGGCTTGAAGGAAATGGCTTGAAGTCTTGTTGCCCTTTCCATTGGCTTTGCCAATTGATTTCTCCTCCAAGGTTGCAAATGTGGCCTAAGCGGACATAGTGCATCAATGATGGCTCAACCGTATGTTTTTCTACCAAAATGAACTAAAATAGGGTTCAAGTAAGGAGACTATATCCTCCCAAAATTCAAAATACACTTCCTCTATGGCTTAACCATTAGCAAACTCCTCCAAAATTTTCTCTCTTTTTTCCCCTTGAGCAATGAAAATCTCCTCCTTGGTATAGTTTGTGTGTGCCTAAGGCACTTGTTTTCTCCACAAGTTCTCAAGTGAATTCTACCAGTATTACCCACTTGGCATGAGACAAAAAAATTCAAGGGTTGAACTACCTAATACCTCTCCTAGCAAGGTGAAAAGGTGACAAAGGTGTTAATGATGTGTTCCTAGGATAAAAAAGAAGGGCTTCAATTTTAATGAAGCATAATTTTTATTGCCTCATTCTGTGAAGAGTTTCACCAAACATGTATATTTAACATTGGACAGTTGTATTATTTATCTCCATCTATGTTAAACTCAAGCTTTGGGTTCCACTTGTAAACAACACATCGAAATAGGGTCATAACAATCTAAAATATCCTCTCAAGGCAATAATTGACTTATGCACATTTCAAGGATAGATATTTACCATATATTTTATTCTTCAACACTCATTTCAAGGATGGGCATTTACTATATAATGGGCATACTTGTAAAATCTACCTAGAGGTTAATTCTAGGGTTACTTTTAGGTTTAGTTTAAAGGTCTCAAGGAGCTCCATCTTACAATTTGAAGAGTAGATTTTTCATTCACACTATTTAGTTTTGTGTTGCCTCACAAGGGACACATTAAAATGATAATAATTTATTTGAATTCAAGTTGCATTTAAGCATACCATGTGAAGCTATATCTATGGTCTCACTTGTTGACCAACCCGTGTAGTACCTAAATTTGTTTCATTTTCTCCAAGTAGATGATCCCATCAAAGGAAATTTTATGATTGATCACTCATGACATAATTACGAGTTCCTAACTGTGCAAATATTAATGAATGGACCATTCTTGTAAGAAATATAGTTATGATTAATTTGACACATTCCTTCAAGTTGCATTTAATCATATCAAATGTCAAATCCTTAATCCTAGAAACACAAAGTTACCAAATTCTTAGATATAAAAGTAGCATACTTAATCTATATTTGATCATATACCTTAGGTTTCAAAGCTAAATGATTGACATCTTGTATCATAACTTGAAAAATAATTTCATATATTTTTCAATTGGATATTAATCTTTCTAGTAATGGAAAAGAGACCATTCAAGACAAGCATGAATGATTAGTTTGAATTAGAGCTAAGGAATTTTTGAATTTAAAATAAAGTTAAAAAGTGAAGGAAGCTTCTAAAATAAGAAAAGTGCATATACTCATAGAATCTAAAATTTAAGAATCTTGGCATAGGGTGTATGTTTCTTGTTTGAGTTTGATTATAGAATGTACATCAACAATTTACTCTTCCTCAAACAATATAAACATATTTTTATTATAAATCAATTAAATGTTTAATGTGTTATATATCTTAACTGATTTATTCAACAATAAATTTATATAAATTCAAAAAATAACTCAAAAAAAATTATATTGACAATTTTGTTTTTATTTTATGCATAAGTTATCATGGGAACAACTTATTTTCTATTAACTATTACAAGCCTCACGTGTGAGGGAAATATAAATTACATTTCCTCATCTAGTTATTGTCATAGTAAGCACAACATTATTTCATTGAACTCATCTAATCTCTCATATTATTGTGAGGATAAGAGGTCTAGATTCACACTCATGAATTTTTAGAAATATTTCATGGCACATTTCAACAACCCTACTAAAAATGGATTGAGATATTTGTGAAGTAGGTTGTTATGCTTCAAAAGATCCCTACTAAATACTCCATCAATATATGTAGTTGTAGCCTAATGGTCATAGTTGGAGATGGCCATGGATACCTCCTTGTATAAGGAGGATTTGATATATCTATTTGTCACCAGCTTGCCTTGCATTTTCCTCCCTATAATTTCAAGGAAACTCAAGACAAATTATGTTAGGATTATAGTATCACATGAACATAGTCATTATTGAGTAAGCTCCTACCCATTGTGGATAAAATTATGTCTTCCATTGGTGGTACCAAAATTTTGAATAATTGGAAATTTACATGACATAGCCTCCTCCTTACATTCACATTGTTTTCTTGAAATGATAACTTTACACTCCATATTTATTGCCTTCAAAAATATTGTGACATTTTGAAAAATCTCAACCTTATCTTAAGACCATTCATGGGATTGGACATCATTTTCATTACCATCATTGCAAGTTTCCATGGGATAGCTATCATCTAGATAGGAGACCAAGTCTTCAAATTAGGCATATATGAATTTCCTCTCAATCTCTAAAATCTTGTGAAGATTCCTCCAATCCTCACTTAGATAATTTTCATTTCCTCCTCTTTCTCAATTCCTTGATTAGTAGGGAGATTAAATACTCAATTGAATTCACAATAAACATGTGTTATTTTGAAGTCCTTCAATTTATCTAAAATTGATCAAATTATTTCTAGTCATTTATTCAATTTCTAATTATTTAGTTTCTTTAATTTTCTAACATTAATGCAAATCATTAAAAGTCCACTTCAATGTTTACACTTGTTAGTATCTTTTGTTCATATAAATCTTCAAGCTTTGCCTCAATGTTGGATCCTTGTTGAACGTTTTTTCAAATTTCCCAAATGAAGATTCCCACCTCATCCTTGATAATGTAACCTACATAGAAAAGCCTCTCTAAAATTAATTTTCAATCTACCTCTTGTAGTGACCATCCACTTTGTCTATCATTGCCAAACAACAAAAAAACCTTAACTTTCCCAAGCTACGTGGATGAAGTTTGACTCCTTTGAAAGGCATCCAACTTTATCCCCTTCTCCTTCTTTCTCTCTTTCGATGTTGAAACAATAATAATTTCCTTTTTCCTTTTACTTTATGGTACTAAACTATAGACCATAGTGAAACATATTGACAAATATATTATTACTATTAATTCTTACTTTATAAAAGTATATATTTAGGAATTATTATTTTTAATAATATTATTAATAGAAAAATTTAAAATTCAAACAAGCATGTTATTTATTTATTTAAACTAAATTTATATATTCTTAATTAAAAAATTCTAATTTTTATATTAAAATTATTTTAATGATACCTAATAAAAAAAACTTTATTAAATGTTTTATAATATATAATTTAGATAATATTATTTTATAAATCTAAATATACAATTATAAAATCAATATAATTTATATTTATAATAATATTATTAATACATAATTAAAAATTGACATGTTATTATATTTATTATTTAATCTTGAATTTTAAAAATTTAAAATTTAAATTTATGTCTTGTCATCTAACATCATATTGCATGTTTATGGTTTAATATTTTATGATCAACCAATAATATTACTCATCAATAATTTATTCAATAATAATTCTCAAGATCAAAGTCATAATATTAATCTCAAACTATTATTATTATGTTGAGAGGCGTAACCCTACAATGGCAGCAAGGTGCCTATAGGAGGCCATCACATTTCATGAAAGAAAAACCAAAAACAACATACAGTTAACAATATTGATTTATTTAAACACAATAATTATTTTAAAATATCCACGGCCACATTTTTATCCTTATCCAAAAAATAATTAAATAAATAGAGATTAAGTAAATAAATAAATAAATAAAATAAATAAATAATACTAAAATGAATGTTGATATTTAAGGTATTTAAGGTGCAGATTGCAATGTAGGTAATCTCTAAACTTGCACTTAGTCTTCAAATTATAAAATTCGTATGAGTTAGATTATGGTAATAACATTTGATTGAACTTATTTAATTAGAAATCAAACAAAAAATATAAACAACCATTAATGAAAAAGAGACAAAACCTAATGTGGGGAAATTCCTTGTATATAAAAATACACCAAAAGTGTAAGATACCTCACCTAGTAATCCAAAATTGTCATTCTTACACTTGACATTTATCTAATTCAACCCTAGCATATATATATATAATATACAAAGAGATATTTTGACATAAAAAGTGCAATAGACGCCTTGATATCTTTGGCATATATTATATAGATTAACATTAAGATATATAAGCTAGTGTAGTCTACATTTAAATTATTGTCATGACTCATCCATCAACTACAAGATCAACATATAAGCTTAATTTCTTCACTCCCTGACACTTTAGGACAAAAAATAGCCCCTGTGGGACCCATTTTCCACCTTGGGCGAATGAGTCCCATCCAGGTGGGACTCATTTGCCCAGGATGATGAATGAGTCCCATTTGAGCTATTTTCAAGGTTCTAAGTAGGAAAAGTGGGTATTTTAATTAAAATTTCTCCTATGTCCAGCCTTGGGGATCAAATTAATGGTCATTTGAGTGGATTTCCTATATAAATGAGCTCTCAAATCATCATTTCATCATGCATTCATATTATCAAGCTAAGCACTCAAGAGTTGAGCACTCCAAGTCTTCACAAGGTCATCAAGATAGCTTTCAAGATCATTTCTAAGGCATTCAAGGGTAGATTCTTCATCAATTATTGCAACAATTCAAGATCCATCATCATGGTAAGGTTCTAATTGCATTACTTCATTTTCATGCTTCATTATCTCATTTCATCATTTGGTTTAATTACCTAAAAGGGGTTTGACCAAGGCAAACCCCTATCCCCTAACAATCAAATCTCTCTCTCTCTCTCTCTCTCTCTCTTTGTGTAATTGAAGACTTGAAGATCATTGAAGATTAGGTTACAAGTTTGTTGGAGTTGACTCCCCATTCACAAGGTAATAATCTTCACCAAAAGTTCATCTGCAGCCCCGAAATCAGAGTTTTGGATTTAGGAACCTGGAGGAAAAAATTGAGCAGACAAAGAAGAGTAGATCCAGACTTTGAATTTCCAAAAAATCTAAACTAGACTCATTCGCCACAAGTGGCGAATGAGTTCCACTGTAGGATTTCTTTAGAGATCTTTGTAGATTTGGATACCCATTTGGTTGAAACTTGATCCTGTGTAGAGACCCAGTTCTGGGATTGATTCGCCTAGAATGGCGAATGAGTCCCACTAGGCTAGATTTTTTTTTTTTTAGGATTTCAGAGCTCCATTCCATCTCCAGCAAGTTTCCAGGTGCACACTTTTTGTTTTACAATTTTCTATTCTGCTTTGTTTGCATTACCAAGTCATTTAGTGAAGCATTCCATCAAACTAGGTTTTGCATTTCATCTTGCATGTCATTATCTTTTCCAAGTTTAAACTTGGTAGTGAACGCCTCATTAGATCATATTCATTTCCTAGGACAACCCTATTGCAAGATCTCTTTCTCCTTTGCATTGATATATCTAGGGTTATCCTTGAGTGGAATCTCATTGAAAGTGGGTGAGAATACATACATCATCATTCCCCAATTTTCATAAGTTCCACCTTCCTTATAGATTTGCATTGCTTTTTGGAATACTTGTAGAAGGCTTTCCTGGATATTTTAGCTGCTGTTGAACTTTTCCACAGAATTTTTGCATGTTTGAGCCACGTTGAAATCTATTATGAAATAATGAAGAATTTTCAAAGGTATGTTACTACCTCCACCACTTTATTTTGTTTTCTCTTTATAATCTTTTAGGTTAGTCAGTTACTGGAATCCACAGTTGTCTGCACACAAATGTGTAACTAAAATTTAGATAGCAATAGAACTAAATAAAATAAACAACCAAAAAATTAGCAAATATTGATGCAGAGCAAGGAGGAAAAATGATAATCCAACCAAAAATAACCCAAAAAAACAAATTTTCAAACTTAGTAACTCACCTTCATAGATTTCCTTCACAAACCCACCATTCTCCTAGTAGGTCAACACACCCAATTTTCCTTTCATATCTTTCAGTTTAGGCCTTCAACCTAGAAACAAAAAGGTGTTTCAAACACCCATTAACCTATTATATAACATATATCAAAACTTCATAAGGTTACTTTGGACCATCATCACCAAATACATGTTGTTACGTTGCCCCTTAAGCTAATTAGGCCACTTTTACAAAGCAACACCAACCTAAACCTTCTTTCAGACACAAAAATCCATTGGATAACCTCAACCAGGTTACACAAGCCCTAAATCCACAATTTTATCAAGGGAAATGCCCTCAAAGACAACAAACCATAAAACCCTCATTTAAGCCATCTTCAAGAGGGTTTATTGGAATTCAATACTCTAGGCCTCTAACAACTTTTCCAATGCTTCAAAAACACCTAATAGGGTCTAAAAATTCTTCATAAACCATTACCCATCCTTTATCAATGCATTTGTAGCAAATCCCAACTTGTAGCCATCAAATTCAAGCCAAAATTCATGAATTCCTAACTAGGGCAGCATTCAAATTTCTCCAAACAGCCTTTCCTACTCAATAAAACCCCATGAACATATAAAACCTACCCTAAGCACCCATTCCACCAATTTTTAAGTAGTTGTACATTTCTAATACATTTTTAGTGACTTCAAACCTTGAAACAGAGTTACAAACCCGTTCACAGAAGATTGCTCACCAAATCTTTAAAAATTGATGAAATCAAGTCATAAAAGATACAAAAGGCTCTTAACACAGTCCCCTATCCAATTTGAAACATCTTTGATCAATATCTTTCAGTACAAACCCGTATAGAAGACTGTAACAATAATTTACTAGAAATTTTGCAAAGGAAACTGAGTTTTGTTTATTGAATTCACTTCAAAATCACTTCAAAACCCTTACATCGAGTTTCTCAAGTCTATTTAAACTTTTCCCTCCAAAAATCAACTACCAAAACAACTCAAACTACTTTTTAAGTTACATGACTGTTGGTCTTCCTATTTTGTATTTTTGCACTATTGAACATGACAACATTTGCAAATTTGAACCCAAATGACTCAACATGACTCCATGCAATGTAAATGATCTATTATGACCTTATTTCAAGACAACAAGACTTGAAATCCCTAAAAACCAAACTTAAGACCTTTTTAACAAAACTTGCCATGGTGCCCCTACACCAAATCTTTATATACTTAAAGCTACTTGTGAACAAAACATTACCACTGCAATCCCTTCACTACACTATCTGCAACAATAAATGTACACATAAATTGACTTTAATCATTGGATTTGAAGAGATCCACTGCATTTAAATCCTAATAACAAAATCTTAGCTTGATCTTTATGGCTTCAACAAAAAATAGTAAGTAAAACACTGCAAACCAAACAAAACTGCCAAAACAACTATTCAATCCATAGAAATATAGTCAAAACCTCATAT
This sequence comes from Sequoia sempervirens, assembly GCA_007258455.2. NCBI lineage: Eukaryota > Viridiplantae > Streptophyta > Pinopsida > Cupressales > Cupressaceae > Sequoia > Sequoia sempervirens. Next base: position 40,200,931 of record VDFB02018296.1, read on the forward strand.
AAAATACAAAAATAGGATTCCTCCCTCCTAGTCAAAAATATTTCTCCTATATTTGAGCACACACATTTTTCTTAAGCATTTGTTGTATCTGTCTAGAAAACCAAAAAATAAAAGACCTCACCAATGTGATCGATTTGCAGTCTATTTCCTAGCGAAAAATAAAGCAAATATTTTCAAAAATAGTGTTTCCATTTTTGGTGATATCGATTTGTAAACTATAAAAACATTTTTTTCTTAAAACCTATTGTTAAGAACTTATTGCCACATTTATTATCTTAAGACCATTTAATTAAATAGCTTATCTTAAGACCATTCATGGGATTGGACATCATTTTTACTACCATCATTGCAAGTTTCCCTGGGATAGCTATCATCATGATAGGTGACCAAGTATTCAAATTAGACATATATATGAATTTCCTCTCAATCTCTAAATCTTGCAAAGATTCCTCCAATCCTAACTTAGATTAGAAATTTTCATTTTCTCATATTTCTCAATTCCTTTATTAGCAAGGAAATTAAATGCTCTATTAGATTCATGATAAACATGCATTATTGTGAAGTCCTCCAATTTATCTAAATTTGATAAAATTATTTCTATTAATTTATTCAATCTCTAATTATTTAGTTTCTTTTATTTTCTAACACTAATGTAAATAATTGAGTCTACTTCAATGTTTACACATGTTAGTCTCTTTTTTTCATATGGTTTAAGACCTTCATATAAATCTTAAAGCTTTGACTCAATGTTGGATCCTTGCTGGATTGTTTTTTATTTCCCAAATGAGGTTTCCCGCCTCATCCTTGATAATGTAACCTACACCTAAGGCCTTGATCTTACATCTAGAGGCCTCACTATAATTAATTTTCAATCTACTCCTTGGAGGGACCATCCACTTCGCCTATCATATATTCTTAGAGAATTCTTGGCAGCCCCTGGATCATTTTTGTAATCCATGGGGATATTTAGTAAACTATAAGATTTGATTGTTTGATCATCCTAGCTAGTGAAGGTGACTCGATCTTTTTTCTTATTTATTCAAAGATTCTAAAAAATCTCATTGAAAATTATTCTATTTCAATCTACCCAAAGTTGCCAAATTACCACTGAGGGGCTTGCTAGCCATAAATATGCCCAAAAATCTTTGTTGTGTAGTCACAAACAAATTTGAGAACTATACATAAAATATTTTTTAACATGATCATTATTAAGTAAGCTCCTACCAATTATGGATAAAATTATATCCTCCATTGTTGGTACCAAAAGTTCGAATAGTTGGGAAATCTAAATAGACATATCCTCCTCCTTGCACTCACATTGTCTTCCTGTAATGATAACTCTGCAATCCATATTTATTTCCTTTTAAAACAATATTGTGACCATTCCAAAACATCTCAACCCCATCTTAAGATCATTTATGGTACTGGACATCATTTTCATTGCCATAATTACAAGTTTCCATGGGATATCTATCATCATGATAGGTGACCAAGTCTACAATTTATACATATATGAATTTCCTCCCAATCTCTAAAATCTTGTGAAGATTCCTCCAATCCTCACTTAGATATTTTCATTTCCTCCTCTTTCTCAATTCCTTGATTAGTAGGGAGATTAAATACTCAATTAAATTCACAATAAACATGTTTTATTTTGAAGTCCTCCAATTTATCTAAAATTGATCAAATTATTTCTAGTCATTTATTCAATTTCTAATTATTTAGTTTCTTTAATTTTCTAACATTAATGCAAATCATTAAAAGTCCACTTCAATGTTTATACTTGTTTGTATCTTTTGTTCATATGATTTAAGACCTTCATATAAATCTTCAAGCTTTGCCTCAATGTTGGATCCTTGTTGGACGTTTTTTCAAATTTCCCAAATGAGGATTCCCACCTCATCCTTGATAATGTAACCTACATAGAAAGGCCTCTCTAAAATTATTTTTCAATCTACCTCTTGTAGTGACCATCCACTTTGTCTATCATTGCCAAACAACAAAAAAAACTTAACTTTCCCAAGCTACGTGGATGAAGTTTGACTCCTTTGAAAGGCATCCAACTTTATCCCCTTCTCCTTCTTTCTCTTTTGACGTTGAAACAATAATAATTTCCTTTTCCTTTTACTTAATGGTACTAAACTATAGACCATAGTGAAATATATTGACAAATATATTATTAATATTAATTCTTACTTTATAAAAGTATATATTTTGGAATGATTATTTTTAATAATATTATTAATACAAAAAATTAAATTCAAACAAACATGTTATTTATTTATTTAAACTGCATTTATTTATTTAAACTAAATTTATATTCTTAATTAAAAATTTCTAATTTTTATATTAAAATTATTTTAATGATACCTAATAAAAAAAACTTTATTAAATGTTTTATAATATATAATTTGGATAATATTATTTTATAAATCTAAATATACAATTATAAAATCAATATAATTTATATTTATAATAATATTATTAATACATAATTAAAATTGACATGTTATTATATTTATTATTTAATATTGAATTTTTAAAATTTAAAATTTAAATTTATATCTTGTTATCATTATGAGCCAACATGTATGTTTATGTTTTAATTTTTTATAATCAACAATAATATTACTCATGAATATTTTATGTCAATAATAATTCTTGAGATCAAATTCATAATATGGATCTCAAACTATTATTATTATGTTGAAAGGCGTAACCCTATAATGGTAGCATGGTGCCTATAGGAGGCTAGAAAATTCCATGAAAGAAAAACAAAAAGAAACATACAATTAACAATATTTATTTATTTTATCTGGAGAAGATGGAGAGAAGTAGGAAGAGGAGAGGAGGGGGAAATTTGAATTTTGGAGATGATTTAGATGGAGGAGAGGATGTAGAGGACACAGATGAATCACTGCTGGGAGGCGATGGTGAGGGAGAAGGAGAGGATGCAAAGGTCATGGATGGATATTTGTTGGGAAGCGATGGCAACTTTGTGGCTAGACTGGTTGTTTTTGCACTGTTGGGTTGTGACGAATTTGTGCTATTTGCTTCCTTCTTCCAGTCAGGTGGTGGTGGTGCAGAGCAAGTTGTTGTCGTCCAGTTGGGAGGTGATAGATTTGCTTCTTATCAGGACAGGATGGAGGATGTTGTTGTTGCTCTGGTTTTTGTCCGCTTTTTGGCTTGCCCTTTTCATTTCTTCTTGAGGGTTTTGGCTATGGCCTTTGTGGGTGTGCTTATTTTTCCTTACAGTTGGTTAATGTGTGCTTTGGGTTTTCTAAGGAGGTTTGGTTGGATGATGGGCTTATTTCTGGTCCTATTGGGCATAATGGAATGACTTGGGTGCTCTTTTTGCTTGCCTACTCTCTTTCTAGTTTCTTCTTGGCTTCCCTCAACCCCTCTCTGCTATTTCTTTGGTGCCACCTTTTTAGCAGCTCTTATTGTTGGGTTGTGATGGTTTCATGTTGTTTGCTTCCTTATTCTAGTCAGGTGGTGGTGGTGGTGGTGGTGCAGAACAAGCTGTTGTCATTTAGTTGGGAAGCAACATATTTGCTTCTTCATTGGAACAAGATGGATGATGTTGTTGTTCCTCTAGTTTCTATCTAATTTTTGGCCTGCCCTTTGCATTTATTCTTGAGGGTTATGCTTGTGGCCTTTGTGGGGAGTGCTTGTTTTTCCTTATAGCTGGTGAGTGTGTGCTTTGGATTTTTTGAGGAGGTTTGGTTGGAGGATGGGCTTATTTTTGGTCCTATTGGGCATAATGGGACAGCTTGGGTGCTCTTTTTGCTAGCCTTCTCTCTTTCTAGTTTCTTATTGGCTTCCCTCAACCCCTCTCTATTGTCTATTTGGTGGCACCTTTTTAGTAGCTCTTGCCCTGGGTGTTTTGTGGTTGCTACTGATTTCCCTCTTGTGTTTTGGTGATGCTTCCCATTGGTTGGAACTATGGAGTTTAGGCCCACCGGTGTGTTGGGGTTGCTTGGGTGTTTAATGGTTTGGTTGTCTCTCATTTTCCTTCGTGTATGGGTTGTTCCCTTTTCCCTCTTGGGTCTTGTTTGCTTCTACTCTCTTTGGGCTCAAATCTTTTGAGTAGTTGCTGGTTTAGTTCTTTGACTGGGTTATTTCTAGATTGTGTTCTCTTGGATGGTTTTTTTCCTAGCATTTTTCCTAGATCCCAGATGTTTTTCCCTCTTGTTATTGTTTATTGGCTTATGGTTGGGTTGTTCTTCAAGATTTTATTGAAAATCTAGATGAGTTTTAGCCTAAAATTTGTTATGGTGGCTTTGTGGCTATTATTCGATCTTCTTCTCTTGGTCCATAGTATGGTCCTGGTGTTGCATTTACCGAAGGATGCTCTAATTGCTTCTTTGGTTGATGTGTTGGTTTTCTCCTTAGATCCTATGGAGGTGGATTCCTCTCCTTTTGAGGTGGAGATGGGAGGTGATGGGTTTTGGTTTCCTCAGTTGCTTATCCTCTTCAGGTGGATGCTTCTCCTATGGAGGTGGAGGTTGAGGGGGCTAGAGATCTCAGCTGGTGATGGATTAGCTAGTCATGACATCCTCTCCATTAGAGGGGATCTCTCTCCTTTAGAGGTGGAGAATGAGTTGGTTTTTTGGTACCAGGTGTTTTTGTGTTGTAGGGAAGCTAAGTTCTTGCAATTTTTTGCTATGTTTCCCAAAGCCCCTATTGAGGTGGGGTATGGGGATATTTTGGTTTTGTTGAGAAACATGATCCAATTTTTGTTGTATACTATTTTGTTCTCTTTTTCTCTTTGATCTGAAATGGATATTCTAAGTATTTGGTTTACTCACGCCTGGATGATTCAAGTGATGCTCTCTATTTTTCTGGGATAGAAAATGAATGTTTTGAGTAGTTGGTTTGTTGATGCCTGGCTGACTCAGGTAGGGTTCAAGTTTGTCTATGGGTTTAAGGCTCATGTCAAAACCTTCTTGTAAAAGGGTTTAGGGCCCCTTCTCTTTGGTTCTTGTTGTTTGTAGCCTAAGTTGTATTGCTGATCTTTGATGACTGTTGATGTTTAGTTGTCGATGATTTGCTGATTATTTTATGTTAGCAACTTGCCTTCTTTGGATTGGGTTGTGGATCCCATCAAAATCACTTGTACTGGGTTTCAAGGTCCCGTAAAAACAATATTTTTTATTTAAACACAATAATTATTTAAAAATATCCATGGCCACATTCTTATCCTTATCCACAAAATAATTAAATAAATAAAAATTAAGTAAAAAAAATACTGAAATGAATGTTGATATTTAAGGTATTTAAGGTGTAGATTGCAATGTACATAATATCTAACCTTACACTTAGTCATCAAATTATAAAATTTGCATGAGTTAGATTATGGTAATAAAATTTGATTGAAATTATTAAATTAGAAATACAAAAAAAATATATAAACAATGATTAATGAAAAAGAGACAAAACTTAATGTGGAGAAATTCCTAGTATATTAAAATCCACCAAAAGTGTAAGATACCTCACCTAGTAATCCAAAATTGTCATTCTTACACTTTGACATTTATCTAATTCAACCCTAGCATATATATAATAATAATAATAATAATAATATAAAATACATAGAGAGATATTTTGACATAAAAGTGCAATAGACGCCTCAATATCTTTAGCATATATTATGTAGATTAACATTAAGATATATAAGCTAGTGTAGTCTACATTTAAATTTTTGCCAGGACTCATCCATCAACTACACAAAAAATACTTATATTACAATACTTGTCAACGAACAAATATAATTATTACAATACTTTTTTTGTATTGAAGAAATGCAATAAAGAGAATAAAGTGTAGTTAAAAAACTATAGTAAGAACCAGTACAATGACCAATACAAGGACCATTACAACGAGTTGTACAAACAACCACAACAAAGACTATTATTTTTGGTATTGAAGAAATGCAATTACAAAGAATAAAGTGCAGTTAAAAAACTGTAAAGAGAACTAATACTAGGACCATTACAACGAGCTATACAAACAACCACAACAAAGAAAATACTTTTTTTTGTATTGAATTATTATAATTACGCTGAAGGCATTCCCTTTATGGACTCTCAAACAAATATTTTCCAAATATTTAAATCAACACCTCAATTTCACACATGTATGCTAGACCACTAATTTAATCTGGGTCATTAACATCAAATCAACCAACTATCATTTTTAGTGTGACTTTTGTTATTTTTTTTGTGGTTTTTCTCTTTCAAAAGATTTATTGCGTCTTCCCACTATTCGAGAAATCACAAGCTTAACATGCATTTAATATGGAAATTGAAAGGTAATAAAATTCTTCCTACCCATCTCCCTATGCCATGCCTAATGAATGCATAGATATTTTTATGCATAATCCTATCAATATTTTATGTTCCTTTTGGAACAAAGGAAAAAGTTTCCTTTTCCTTGCCTGATTTGAGACAAATTATCTCCTTGGTCTAGTGTTGTGAGGTGTTTTACACATCCACATTAGGTCTTGGGCCATTTATAAAGCTAAATTAACTCAACTCTACCTTAATTTAATGTTGCAAACTATATTTATTTACATCTTCACATTAAATTTAGGAGGCTTGTAAACTAAGGTGGACCTAATTTAGTCTTGTAATGTGTTTGAAACATTCACATGGGATTTAGGGCCCTTGTAAGCTAAATAGACTCAATTTTGCCTTAATTTAGCATTCTAAAGTGTATTTATTTACACTTTCACATTGTATTTTGGGCCCCATTGCATTTATGACCTTTACATCATCATTATGAGGCCCCTATGGCCCCATATTGTGCATCCCAAGGCATAATTTAATAAATTTTTTGACAAGATCAAGATATAAGCTTAATTTCTTCACTCCCCAACACTTTAGGAACAAAAATAGCCCCTATGGGACCCTTTCGCCACCTTGGGAGAATGAGTCCCATCCAGGTGGGACTCATTCACCCATGATGGTGAATGAATCCCATCTAGGTGGGACTCATTCACCCATGATGGCGAATGAGTCCCATTTGAGCTATTTTCAAGGTTTTGAGTGGGAAAAATGGGTTTTTTAATTCAAATTTCTCCTATGTCAGTCGTAGGGATTAAATTAATGTTCATTTGAGTGGATTTCCTATATAAATGAGCTCTCAAATCATCATTTCATCATTCATTAATATTTTCAAGTCAAGCACTCAAGAGTTGAGCACTCCAAGTCTTCACAAGGTCATCAAGATAGATTTCAAAATCATTTCTAAGGAATTCAAGGGCATATTCTTCATCAATTGTTGCAGCAATTCAAGATCCATCATCATGGAAAGGTTCTATTTGCATTACTTCATGTTCATTCTTCATTATCTAATTTCATCATTTGGGTTAATTACCTAAAAGGGGTTTGACCAAGGCAACCCCTATCCCCTAACAGTAAAGTCTTTTGCTCTCTCTCTCTCTCTCTCTTTGTATAATTGTAGATCTAAGTGGTTTGAATATTTGAAGATCATTGAAGATTAGGTAACAAGATTGTTGGAGTTGACTCCCCATTCACAAGGTCATAATATTCACCGACAGGTCATCTATAGCCTCGAAATCAGAGTTTCAGATCCAGGAGCATGGAGAAACAGATTGAGAAGACTAAGAAGAACAGATCCAGACTTTGAATTTACAAAAAATCCAAACTGGACTCATTCACCACAACTGGCAAATGAGTCTCACTATAGGGATTTTTTAGAGATCTTTGCAGATTTGGATACCTATTTGGCTAAAACTTGATCTTGTGTAGAGACCCAGATCTAGGACTGATTCGCCTAGAATGGTGAATGAGTCCCACTAGGCTAGAAAATTAGGTTTTTAGGATTTTAGAGCTCCATTCCATCTCCAACAAGTTTCCAAGTATACACTTTATGTTTTACAGATTTCTATTCTACTTTGTTTTCATTTCCAAGTCATTTAGTGAAGCATTGCATCAAACTAGGTTTTGATTTCATCTTGCATGCAATTATCTTTTCCAAGTTTAAACTTGGTGGTGAACCCCTCATTAGATCATATTCATTTCCTAGGACATTCCTATTGCAAGATCTCTTTCTCCTTCAAGCATTGAGATCTCTAGGGTTATCCTTGAGTAGAATCTCATTGGAAGTGGGTGCAAATACATACATCATCATTCCCCAATTTTCATAGGTTCCACCTTCCTTATAGATTTGCATTGCTTTTTGGAACACTTGTAGAAGAATTTCCTAGATATTTTAGCTGCTACTAAGCTTTTCCAAGGAATTTTTTATTGCAAGTTTGAGTTGCTACTGAAATCTATTATGAAACAGTGAAGACTTTTCAAAGGTATGTTACTACCTCCACCACTTTATTTTGTTTTTTCTTTATAATCTTTTGTGTTGGTCAATTACTAGAATCTACAGTTGTTTGTACACATGTGCAACTAAAATTTAGATAGTAATAGAACTAAATAACATAAACAAACCAAAAAATTAGCAAATCTTTACATACTTAAAGCTACTCATGAACAAAACATTATCATTGCAAACCCTTTACCACACTATCTGCAACAACAAATGTACACATAAATTGACATTAATCATCAGATTTGAAGAACTATAGTACATTTAAAGCCTAAAAACAAAATCTTAGCTTGATCTTTATAGCTTAAAAAAAAATAGTAAGTAAAACACTGTAAACCGAACAAGACTTCAAAAACAGCTATTCAATCCATATAAATACAGTCAAAATCTCATCTAAAATACAAAAATAGGATCCCCCCTCCTAGTCAAAAGCATTTCTTGTACATTTGAGCACACACATTTTTACTGTACATTTTTCTTAAGCATCTGCAATATCTATCTAGAAAACCAAAAAATAAAATACCTCACCAATGTGTTCTATTTCCCAATGAAAAATAAAGCAAATATTTTCAAAAATAGGGTTTCCATTTTTGGTGATATTAATCTATAAACTATAAACATATTTTTGTCTTAATACTTATTGTTAATAATTTATTGCCACATTTTTTATCTTAAGACCATTCAATTAAGTACCTTATCTTAAGAGCATTCATGGGATTTGACAGCATTTTCATTACCATCATTGCAAGTTTCCATGGGATAGCTATCATCATGATAGGCGACCAAGTATTTAAATTAGACATATATTAATTTCCTCTCAATCTCTAAATCTTGCAAATATTCCTCCAATCCTAACTTAGATTAGAAATCTTTATTTTCTTATATTTCTCAATTCCTTTATTAGCAGGGAGATTAAATGCTCTATTAGATTCATGATAAACATGTGTTATTGTGAAGTCCTCTAATTTATCTAAATTTGATAAAAATAAATTTCTATTAATTTATTCATTTTTAATCATTTAGTTTCTTTTATTTTCTAACACTAATGTAAATAATTGAATCTACTTCAATGTTTACACATGTTAGTCTCTCTTTTTCATATGGTTTAAGACCTTCATATAAATCTTCAATCTTTGACTCAATGTTGGATCCTTGCTAGATTTTTTTTTAATTTCCCAAATGAGGTTTCCGACCTCATCCTTGATAATGTAACCTATACCTAAGGCCTTGAGCTTACATCTAGAGGCCTCACTCTAACTAATTTCTATCTACTCCTTGGAGGGACCATCCACTTCACCTATCACATATTCTTAGAGAATTTCTGGCAAGGATCATTTTTGTAATTCATGGGCATATTTAGTAAACTATAAGAATTCACTATTTGATCATCCTATCTGTTGTGCATGTTTTGCACACACGCCCTGCCGTAGGGGTGCCGTAGGCAGGGACCCCCTTTTTTTTTCACTCTCGACAGGCTGTTTTGCTCATGTCCTGTTTTGTGTGCCCCATTTCCAAGCCCAAATTGGTCATGTGCCTTCAAACGGTCAAATCCCCCTACCCAAATTCACCTACTTAGGGTATTCAAATCTGCGGAGAAATGAGGTCCACCATCCCCTTTTCTGCCTTTTGTCTTGTTCTTGTTGTTTGGAAACATCCGTGGACCCCTATTGCTCCTGTTTCCACATTTTTGACTTTGGGGGCAACCTTTTTTGGCTCTGGGATGTGTTCCTAGTGTGTAGATGAACTGCCAAGGTTTAGTTAATGTTTCGTTAAGTTTCGATGGTTTCAGAACTTTACCTCTAGAATTCCCTTCCTCCTTGGATGTTTGGAAACATCTGTGGACCCCCGTCGCTCCCGTTTCCTCATTTTTGATTTTGGGGGCAACCTTTTTTGGATCCGGGATGTGTTTGAAGTGCATAAATGAACTACCAAGGTTTCGTCGACGTTCTGTTATATTTCAATGGTTTCGGACCTTTCCCTCTAGAATTCCCTTCCTCCTTGGCTATTTGGAAACATCTACGAACCCCCGTTGCTCCCGTTTCCTCATTTTTGACTTTGGGGTCACCCTTTTTTGGATCTGGGATGTGTTTGATGTGCTTAAATGAACTGCCAAGGTTTCATCAAAGTTTGGTTAAGTTTTAGTGGTTTCAGAACTTCATCCCCCTTTTGTTGTTTTGGAATATCCATGGAGCCCCGGTGGTCCAGTCTCCGGAGCCCGGCCCCTCCACGGCCGTTTCTAGGATTTAGCCTCTCCATGGCCATTTTGGAACATCTAGCGGCCACCTCCCTTCTGGCCTCCGGAGCCCGGGTCCTCTGTGGCTGTTTCTGGAAGTCCGTCCCCCTTTGGCCATTTGGAACATCAGGAGATCATCTCCTTCCTAGCCTCCGGAACTCGGGCCCTCCATGGCTGTTTCCGGGAGTCTGTCCCTCCTTGGCTATTTTGAGCATCTGAGAGCCTGCCTCCTTCCTGGCTATTTTGAACATTCGGAAGCCTCCCTTTTTCCTGGCTATTTTGAACATCCAGGAACCTACCTCCTTCCTAGCTGTTTTAAACATTCAGGATCCTGCCTCCTTCCTGGCTATTTTGAATATCCGGGAACCTCCCTTCTTCCTGGCTGTTTTGAACATCTGGGAGCCCGCCTCCTTCCTGACTGTTTTGGCTTTCGTCCGTTGTCTGCCTTCTAGCTTTCTTCCGCCATCTTTCTGCCCTCTGGCGCTCGCAACCTTGAAGCATGCATTAATGTTTATGGCCCAAATGAGCTCCAAATATGAATATCAAGATATTTTGATGATGCATGGATAGATCTAACAAGGAATTTGTAGGTTTGACTGACATTTTTCTTAACTCATGAATAAATGCACTTACGACCCTTTGTGTTTGCAAGAGTCAAGAAGCCTTTCGTAGGTCTATCGAAGAGGCCCATTGAGGGAGTTGTCCTACCTTTTTTTAGATGATGATGATTTCTAAGGAGCTTTCTGCCTAAATTAGGGGCCACCAATCCATTGATGCAAGTCATCGACTGACCTATTTGATCCAATCAAAAATGTTGCAAGTCCACCAGATGGAGGGCAACCTTCAAACAGTCTCTGCTATAGTAAAAAGGGAAATTAGCTACAAGACAAATTTGCTACAGTGACTGGCACTAGATGACAAAACAGAGAAAAGACAAGGAATGTATTTTAAGTTGCTAGATAATGTGGGGTAGGTGAAACCCTAATGTAATCAAATTTGGGCCATTCAATGTAATTGAATCCTAGCCATTAATTTGGGCTTTGGAAAACTATAAATAGGGGCTCGCCCCTCATTTGTAAGGGTTGGAGAGCTATTGTAAAAAACATTTTGCAGCAATAGAAGACAACATTGCATGATTTTATGGATGTTCTCTTTGATTTTGCTCATCTTGCATGCATGGTTCTACTTCCATATTAGTCTTAGTATTAGTTTCTTGAATGGCTTTCTTGATGGTATTGTTGTTATAGTATTTGATGAACTTCCAGCTCATGCTTTTTGTGGTTCATTGATGATGAATCACTTTGCAAAGCTAGTTTGAGCCTCTTTCCTTTATTGTTGCAACTTAGTTCGATTGCATGTACATGATGTGTGTATGTGATGTGAAAATCTGTAGTCCTTAGAAGATTGCACTGGTTTTGTGTAGCTGTAGGTTTCTCTTGGTCAAGCAAAACTCAGTTTAGGAAGTTTGTCAACTTTAGCAGCCACCATTGTTACTGTTCATTCATAGCTTAGGATTAGAATAGCTTTATTAACCCTTCTCCTTTTGCTATTTCTTTTAATCCTTGGTTAGAGTAGGACCCAAAGCATCACCATGAAGCTAAATTAGATGAACTTGATGAGTTTCAGCTTGTTGTTTTGAGTGGACAGCCACTGTTCATTCACTTTCAACACTTTGAAACTGCATTTGCAAACCCAACTTCCCATGCTTTGTAACTCATCCGTAAGACTGCCTTGTGATTCCAACAAATCACATCAAACAATTGAGATATTCCAAGCACTGTCAAGACCTGACATTAGAGACCTTGGGATAGTGTTCTGCAATCTGATTATGGAAGATTGTCTTTCAAGAGAGGTAGTGCACCTACGCACTGCCTGTGTTGAAAAGTGCATAAAAAAATATCAACAGAACTGGCGCTAGAAGGAGGGTTGACATGTTGGGAATAAAAAGCTGAAGATTGGAAGTGATTCATTTTATGCCCTCCTCCTCCTAACGCCATCAATAGAACTGGTGCTAGAAGGAGGGCATGACATGTTGAGGCTCAAAAGCTGAAAGTTGAAAATTGAAAAGAGCACTTTCAAAGAAGAAATCTAAGATAGGGAGATCTCTTTCAATGCTAAAAATTAGAAAATTTTGAAGGCAAGTAGAAGTTGAGTCAAAATGGAGCAGAATGCAAAAATTGACATCACTCAACTACATGCAGATTTGAATAAGAGACTGAAGAAGCCATTGTAGTAGTTTGCATTGGTGGAGAGATGTCGGGTCCATTGCACTCGCAGGCACAATGAGTTGGGGTGTCTAACTTTTTTGAATAGAATTGAAAAGGTCTTGCAAGGAGAAATCCCCTTCTGGGAAATCTATTTGCCCTTGGCCCCCGAAGACCCACAAGAAGAATTGCAAACTATGGCAGCCAATGCATTTAAGGAGCTGATCCAAGAACATTTGAGCAGCAAGGATGGACCAAGATTGGAGGAAGTACTAATGGCAAGTTGGTGTAGATTTCACAATGCACCACATTCAGAATTTATGTATTCATCATGTGACATCATTTCTCAAGCCAAGGGTTGTTCAAACAAGTTGGAGTAGCCAACTCTCAATGAGGAGAAGTTGTCCAATGAGGTAGAAGAGTTGTCAACATCTGGAGGACAGTAAAATAAAGATGAACCAAGAAATTTGACACAAGTTGGTGTTGGGACAGCAGACATAGAAAATGAAAACCAAGAGGGAGGAGTTGAAATTCTTGGGACAGCAAGGTGCATTGATGAAAATTTGATTGTAACCAGTTTAGTAGGTTTTCCTTCCATTGAAGAAGAGCAGTCCTCCACTCAAGAAGAAGAACAAATGACAATTGAAGATGAATTAATAGAATTTGCAGTAGCATATGCTAGGACAGCCAACACAAATGCTAAAAATCAAGAAGAGGAGGTTGAAAGCCTTGGGGCGGTAGAAGGAGATGATCAAAGCATAAGAAAAATTAGGTCAGAAGACCTCTCCTTCATAAACGATAGTGATCGAGAATCTAAAAATGCAAATTTGGGAGAGTGGAAACAACCACTTGCCATGGCTATCTACCATCAAGCTTCTTTTTCGAATGATGATGAGGACCCAGTAGCAGAAAGATATGACCAACTCGTCTCCAGATTAGCAAGGGATTGGTCAGAGCTAAAATACTAAGTGGATTTGGAGGTGCTACTATTACCAAATTGGTGCAGACTTCATGATTCATCACATTCGAAGTTCACATGTGAACTAGGCTAAGAAGCCATCAAACAAGTCAAAGAACAAGCAAGGCAGCCAAGTGCCCGACCTCCTCTACTTGCTGCTCAGATCGAAGTAGAAGACCAAGAGCCTGAGTCAAGTGATGGATCAGTTGAAGGTGGGCCTCAAGAGGATGTTGGGGCAGCAATAAAAGGACAATAATACAGGCTCGGACTTCTGAGTGATGAAGTAGATCAAGTGGGAATGTTGTCCACCAGTCATCAAGAAGTTCTTCCTCTTGAAGAGCATTTGCACACCATGAATGATAGGCTTTATGCTGAGCCTTTGGAGGGAAATTGTGCAGTAGACTTTGGTCCCCTTGATGAGGTGCCATCAATTGATGACTTCTTTCCATTGGGAGCTGCACTACAAAGGTATGCTCATGCCGAGGAAGAGCACATCCCAGAAGACGACAACAATGAATACATACTCCTTAAGCCCATGAACAATGATGCACTAGAGTTTCCAGATTGGGAGAGGATCTCCTTCTCCATTTACAATGATAGTGAGCAAGAGGAAATGAGTGAACGTCATGATGAGATGTATGAACATTAAAAAGAAGAAGACAAAGGTGGAGGTGCTGAGATAGTTGCTAACAGAGATGAAGCATTCAACCGACTACAAGATGCAACTTGGATCCCTTCCGCCACAATCGCTATTGATCCTCCCTAATATTCAGATGGCTACAGTAGGACATATTCATGCATGTCATTGTCCCACGACGTTGAACACCACATAAATAAGGACAGCCCTTTGGGAAGGAGATGAGACAACATGCTGCCCCTTGGGGACAACAACCAAGTGGATCCCAAGTTTGCAGATGATCAACGTGGAGAAGTATTTATTTTTGAAGAACTGCCAACTGGGGTTGTAGGTCCCATTGGTGGATTGGAAGAGCTGTCTGCTGCCCCATCCTCCTAGCCTTATGCAAGCTTAATGTCTGAAGTGTTGCACCCTACATTGCGCCTGCCCGAGGCTACTGATGCAATGATCAATGATGTTGTGCTTGCTCTCGACTGTCCAACGATGCCACCTCTGTGTGATGACATCCAGGTTTTATCCTTCCTTGCTTCTATTATTTCTCTTAACTGCACTTATTATTTTGATTATGGGAATGAGGGAAAAGAAACATGTTTATGGATTAACCATGGGTTTGGCGAGCCTCCTCAATTGCTGATTTTTCATGATGATGTGATTGAACTTGAGTGCTGCAACATTGAATTTCTTTTTTCAGAATATAAAGACAAGTTTGCATGGTTAAGAATGATAACAATTGCCTATTTTCTTGTGCATGCATTACGAAATCCAATGAATTTTAATGTTGGTTTGTCGTTTCTGAACATAGTGCTTTGTAAATATCTTTGTACATAGCTCATTTTTTAGTAGTATAGGTTTCCTGTAAATACTCCGCTTTCCTGCTTTTCCTAGGTTAGTTGGTTTGATGTAGGTTGTTTTCTTTTTGTTTGCTTTTACTTTGTTGCTGCTTTGCTTAGGGTCCGTCTGCTTTTAGCTGGGCACATCTGTGCGCACAACAACCATACTTATCATTTGGGGTTGTTCTATGTATTTCTTTTTCAAACTTTAATCAAGTCTTCAGAGTGGATGGTGAAGGTCTTTTGTTAGTGTCAAGTGATCTGGGTGTTTGATTCAGAGAGGATAAGTTGTTGGTTTAGTTCGGCTCTGAAAAATTCTAAAATCTTACAGCTCTTACACATCTTAAGAATTCGACGGTCACTATAGAGCCTTTTGTGAAGACTAGTTAAGTGAAAAATCTAAAATTCTGCTCCAGCGCCACTGTGATTCTAAGCCTTGAGTGCGAGCTTCAATGCTTGTAGGTTGAAATAAAAGAGCTGAAAAGAGAAAAAAGAAAAGAAAGAGAAAATTCAACTTTTCAGGGGTATCTGAGCAACTCTATTAGGGCTATGGACGCTCGGCTGGCAATGGAGCAATGTTCGGGAGAATCACAGCGACAACCTCGTTGGGGCTATGGATGCCTAACTGGCAGCGAGACAATGTTCTGGATGCTTTTGGAGTTAGAATAAACTACGTAGCTTAACTTGACAGAGCTTGGGTTCCTATAGCAACTAAAGAATGGGAATTAACGCAATTGCACACTTGGATTTTCAGCATACTGAAGGTTGGGTTGGCTAATGGTTTTGATCCTTTGGTTAGGTGTCTAGTTTGTTTTTCCTAGCATGAAGGTCAAAACCAGAGATTCTGGGTTCATGATTCCAGTCTGTCATCAAAATGCTCTCGAGCATTTCCCTAGCGAGTCACCATTTGTTGTGCATGTTTTGCACACATGCCCTGCCATAGGCAGGGACCCCCTTTTTTTCACTCCCGATAGGCTGCTTTGCTCCTATCTTGTTTCGTGTGCCCCATTTCCAAGCCCAAATTGGTCATGTGCCTTCAAACAATCAAATCCCCCTACCCAAATTCACCTGCTTAGGGTATTCAAATCTACGAAGAAATGAGGTCCACCATCCCCTTTTCTGCCTTTTGCCTTATTCTTATTATTTGAAAACATCCGTGGACCCCTATCGCTCCCGTTTCCACATTTTTGACTTGAGGGGCAACCTTTTTTGGCTCTGGGATGTGTTCCTAGTGTGTAGATGAACTTCCAAGGTTTCTTTAATGTTCCGTTAAGTTTTGATGGTTTTGGAACTTTACCTCCAGAATTCCCTTCCTCCTTGGCTGTTTGGAAACATTCGTGGACCCCTGTCGCTCCCGTTTCCTCATTTTTTACTTTGGGGGCAACCTTTTTTGGATCTGGGATGTGTTTGAAGTGTGTAAATAAATTGCCAAGGTTTCGTCAATGTTCCGTTAAGTTTCGATGGTTTCAGAACTTTCCCTCCGGAATTCCCTTCCTCCTTGGCTGTTTGGAAACATCTGCGAACCCCTGTCACTCCCGTTTCCTCATTTTTGACTTTGGGGTCACCCTTTTTTGGATTTGGGATGTGTTTGATGTGCTTAAATCAACTGCCAAGGTTTTGTCAAACTTTGGTTAAGTTTCGGTGGTTTCGGAGCTTCGTCCCCCTTTTGCTACTTTGGAACATCAATGGAGCCTCGGCGGTCCAGTCTCTGGAGCCTGGCCCCTCCGTGGCCATTTCTAGGATTCAGCCTCTCCATGGCCATTTTGGAACATTCGGTGGCCACCTCCCTTTTGGCCTCCAGAACCCAGGTCCTGCGTGGCCATTTCTGGAAGTCTGTCCCCCTTTGGCCATTTGGAACATCCAGCGATCATCTCCTTCCTAGCCTCTGAAACCCGGGCCCTCCGTGGCTGTTTGCGGGAGTCTATCCCTCCTTTGCTATTTTGAGCATCTGAGAGCCTACCTCCTTCCTAGCTATTTTGAACATCCGGGAGCCTCCCTTCTTCCTGGCTATTTTGAACATCCAGGAGCCTGCTTCCTTCCTGGCTGTTTTAAACATCTGGGAGCCTACCTCCTTCCTGGCTATTTTGAACATCTGGGAGCCTCCCTTCTTCCTAGTTGTTTTGAACATCCGGGAGCCCACCTCCTTCTCGGCTGTTTTGGCTTCCATCCACTATCTGCCTTCTGGCTTTCTCCCATCATCTTTTCGCCCTTTGGTGCTCGCAACCTTGAAGCATGCATTAATGTTTATGGCCCAAATAAGCTCCAAATATGAATATCAAGATATTTTGATGATGCATGGATAGATCTAATAGGGAATTTGTAGGTTTGAATGACATTTTCCTTAACTCATGTATAAATGCACTTACGACACTTCGTGTTTGTAGGAGTCAAGAAGCCTTTCGTAGGTCTATCGAAGAGGCCCATTGAGGGAGTTGTCCTACCTTTTTTCAGATGATGATGATTTCTAAGGAGCTTTCTGCCCAAATTAGGGGCCACCAATCCATTGATGCAAGTCATCGACTGACCTATTTGATCTAATCAAAAATGTTGCAAGTCCACCAGATGGAGGGCAACCTTCAAATAGTCTCTACTACAGTAAAAAGGGAAATCAGCTACAAGACAAATTTGCTATAGTGTCTGGCACTAGATGACAAAACAGAGAAAAGACAAGGAATGTATTTTAAATTGCTAGATAATGTGGGGTAGGTGAAACCCTAATGTAATCAAATCTGGGCCATTTGATGTAATTGAATCCTAACCATTGATTTGGGCTTTGGAAAACTATAAATAAGGGCTCGCCCCTCATTTGTAAGGGTTGGAGAGCTGTTGTAAAAAAACATTTTGTAGCAATAGAAGACAACATTGCATGATTTTATGGATGTTCTCTTTGATTTTGTTCATCTTGCATGCATGGTTCTACTTCCATATTAGTCTTAGTATTAGTTTCTTGAATGGTTGTCCTAATGGTGTTGCTGTTATAGTATTTGATGAATTTCCAACTCATGCTTTTTGTGGTTCATTGATGATGAATCACTTTGCAAAGCTAGTTTGAGCCTCTTTCCTTTATTGCTGCAACTTAGTTCGATTGCATGTGCATGATGTGTGTATGTGATGTGAAAATCTACATTCGTTAGAAGATTGCACTGGTTTTGTGTAGCTGTAGGTTTCTCTTGGTCAAGCAAAACTCAGTTTAGGAAGTCTGTCAACTTTAGCAGCCACCATTGTTACTGTTCATTCATAGCTTAGGATTAGAATAACTTTCTTAACCCTTCTCCTTTTGTTGTTTCTTTTAATCCTTGGTTAGAGTAGGACCCAAAGCATCACCATGAAGCTAAATTAGATGAACTTGATGAGTTTTAGCTTGTTTTTTTGAGTGGACAACCATTGTTCATTCACTTTCAACACTTTGAAACTGCATTTGCAAACCCAACTTCCCATGCTTTGTAACTCATCCGTAAGACCGCCTTGTGATTTCAGCAAATCACATGAAACAATTGAGATATTCCAAGCACTGTCAAGACTTAACATTAGAGACCTTGGGATAGTGTTCTGCAATCTGATTGTGGAAGATTATCTTTCAAAAGAGGTAGTGCACCTAGGCATTGCCTGTGTTGAAAAGTGCATAAAAAACACATCAACACTATCTAGTGAAGGTGACTCGATATTTCTTCTTATTTATTCAAATATTCCAAAAAATCTCATTGAAAATTATTCTATTTCACTCTTTCCAAACTTTCCAAATTACCACCAAGGGGCTTGCTAGCCATAAATATGCCCAAAAAAATTTGTTGTGTAGTCACAAACAAATTTGAGACAACTACATAAAATATTTTTTTAACATAATAATTATTGAGTTAGCTCCTACCAATGATGGATAAAATTATGTCTTCCATTACTGGTACCAAAAGTTTGAATCATTGGGAAATCTAAATAGACATATCCTCATCCTTGCACTCACATTGTCTTCCTATAATGATAACTCTACAGTCCATATTTATTTCCTTTTAAAAAAATATTGTGACCATTTCAAAAAATCTCAACACCATCTTAAGATCATTTATGGTATTGGACATCATTTTCATGCCATAATTAAAATTTTCCATGGGATATCTATCATCATGATAGGTGACTAAGTCTACAATTTAAAAGTATATGAATTTCCTCTCAATCTCTAAAATATTGTGAAGATTCCTCCTGTAAGCAACATATTTTCCTACCTTAAATGATGCAAAAACAAATAAATATAGAAGGAGAATAACACAATACAACACCTCAAGATTAGCCTAAGTTGAACCTAAACAAAATAAAGATAAAGGAAATGATATAACTTTGTTCAAGTTGATCCTTGGTTGGCCCTTTGATGAAGATTTGATGTGTGGTCCTTGATGGCAAGAGTGCTAAAAATGATATGTAAAATGATCTAGATTGCAAGATGAATGCAATGAAGGATGTGGGTATTTTGATAGATGAATTCAAATGGATGCAATGAAAGTTTCAAAAATACAACAATGAGACTAAAATCCTTTATTTTAGGGGAAAGGTCTCTAGAGATATGAATGGCTAGGATTTAGCCAACATGGGAAAAATAAAGGGCTATGGTGAGTTGAGGAATCAAAATCCCTCACATCTTTCCATGTGGAAAGGGAGGTGAAAAAATGACATGTGAGGTGGAGAAAGGACATGTCAGGTGGAGGTACTTGCAAGTACCTTGGGATTAGGGGAAGACTTCCTCAAAAAGGAAGCTCTTGTTCCCATGTGGAAAGGATGGTGACAAGTGATGACTTAGAATGTCCCATCAACCTTTATGGGGAAGAGGGGAGCATTGGAGGAATAAATGTGAATATTAAATTTACATGATTAGGAGTACCTTACGGATAAAACAAGGTCCTCATAAAGTAAGTCCTTGTCCCCATGTGGGTGATGTGACTCATGAGGGGATTGAATTTCCCAATAGCCTTCATGGGGAAAAGGGGAGCATTGGAGGAATAAATGTGAATATTAAATTCACATGGGGAAGAGGTCATGGATAAATAAAGAAAGCTTCTATGATAGGTTGACTTGGAGGACATACCGAAAATGGTATGAGGATTAGTTTAAGGTTGTGTAAATAGGTGATTAAGAAGACTAATGAAAAAATAGAGGCAAGTGGCAAAATATGGAGGATGTTTCGTCAATCCTAATTAAAGGTGTTCAAAATATGATGATTATGGAGGATGACAAGGAGAGAGAGAGGGAAAATTGTTTAAATTCAAAAAGGTAAATGACTAAATTAAATAAACTAATATATTTATTTAATTTAGAGAGGAAAGGATGAAAGGTAAAGTATTTAATTATTAAATTAAATACTTTAGGAACCTTAGGAAAAAGGGGAAATATTAATTAAATAAACCATTTAACTAATATTGATGAAATAGATGAATTAGGGAGGCGAGTTTGACCATATGGGAGTGATAAAATTTGGATGTCTACATTTTTCCCCTCTTTGAGATGGTGTTACGAAGTAGCATCATTTCAAAGAATATCAAAAGATAGCACTAGGAAGAAGATGATTAGATTGGGAAAGATGCCCCAGTCATCAAAGGAGTGACTAGGAAGAAGGATGATAGGAGTGAAGATGAAGATTAAGGATTGAGGATGCCCCTTTGAGAGGACATGTAGGTTCAAGAGAACATGAGTGTGCTCTTGAAATGGATGAGATGATGAAAGGGGATATGGGGAAGATGATGAAAAGTGATGGATAAGAGAGGATGATAAGTGATAGGAGATTGAGAAGCACAAATGGATTTAAGGACAAAGTCCCTAGTCAAGCTACAAGCCAAAGTGGGTTGATGATGGATTGAGTGTTGTCGATGAGGGAATGATATATCCTGAAACAACATGAGGATAGGGAAGGATACATCCTGATGAGTGTTGTTGATGCGGGAAGGATACATTCTGATTATGATGATGAAGGTTTTGTTGTCAAGGGAAGGATACATCCTAAAATAACATAAGGATAGGGAAGGATACATCATAATGAGTGTTGTTGATGAGGGAAGGATACATCTGAAAACACCACCAAAGTATAGGGAAGGATACATCCCAATTATGATGATGAAAGTGTTGTTGTTGAGGGAAGGATACATCCCAAAATAACAAGAGGATAGGGAAGGATACATCTCGATGAGTGTTGTTGATAAGGGAAAGATACATCCCAAAACACCACCAAAGGATAGGGAAGGATACATCCCGATTATGATGATGAAAGTGTTGTTGAGGGAAGGATACATGCAATGCAATGACATGGAAAATGAAATGCAATCCTAATGTGATTTTCCATCTTTGAAGAATTTATTTTTGTTATAGCATAAGACACCAGGCACCAGAGTATGTAAACCAAGGCGAATTAGCATCTAATACATAAAACAAACACAACAAACAAGAAGGCTATCCCAACACCCCAAAGTCACGAAGAACTTTGTCGGGCCAGGAATTGGGATAACCACAAGCACAAAAGGATGCCCTAGTGTAACACAAGGCCTCAGGGCTCCTGGTGGGTACTACGTGTGACAACCAAGAAGACAACAACAAAGAAAAGATCAAGATATGCCCCTATGTTTACCAGTCAAAACACACCATTATATGATAGATCATGGCGGCATTAACAAGTTATGATAGGGAGCTCAAATGATAAAAAAATCCAAAAGTATCAAAAGATCACTATGTGATTGAAAATATGCGTATTAAAATGAAATAAATACTATTCAAGCACACCAATGAAACTTTAAATCAAAGGAAAACTAATTAAACAAAGTAAAGCAAACTCTCAATGTAGTAGCTCCTCTGAAGACGTCCCATTGTCCTCTATCTCCAGTATTTTTGCTAAAGCTCTATGATCTGTATGCTAAGCTCCACAAAATGACTACTAAAGAATGAGATTTAAAAATAAATGCATACTATACTAAGAATGCAATATTTTGAAGGTTGATAATGGAGGAATGTTGGTTGCTCAATTCTACAACATAACAACGCAATGATGAAGAATGATGGAGATGGATTGAAAGATTGAGGAGTGATTTTGGCAGAATGCGGATGTCTGAAGAAGATCCTATGCAAATGGCCTGTGAAAGGTTTGATTTATAGATTTTTGAAGGCAAAAGCTTAGTTGGCAATGATCAATGGTTGAGATTTAGTCTGGTAAGATGAACGGTAAGAGATTTTTTTTGAGAGTCGAGAGAGAGATAGAAGGTTTCCTCTTTTTCAATTTTTCTCATTTAGATCTGAAGGAAAGTTGCCATTTTGAAGAATGAGTTAAAATAAAATTCATAATTAAATAAGTAAACTTACTTAATTATATGTGAAGACGAGATTAGAAATTTGCATAATTAAATAAGCAATATTTAATTATATGAGAGAGATAGATTTAGAAGGCATTAAATTAAATATTTAAAATATTTAATTTAACTATGAGATGAAGAGAAGGAATATTCCATTTTGAATATAAATATTCAAACCTAGAATAATATGATAATTAAAATAAATAATCGTATTTATTTAATTTAATTAATAGGAATGTGGGAAATGGCAAATAATTAAATAAAATTATTTATTTAATTAAGGTGGAAGAATTTAGAAGATGAACGATATAAATAAATAATTAAATTTATTTATATGCAGATGACTTGAGGAGAATTAATTAAATAACTTGTATTTAATTAATCACCAGACTTATTATAATGTGACCATTTTTAGATGCATACATTTTGCCCCTCTTTGAGATGATGTTCGAGATGATGAGATTTTTGTCGAGTAACATCATTTCAAAGAAGTTAAGGTACGGATAATGGATAATGATATAAAGATAGGATGATGGAATGATGATGCCCCCTCGAGAGGATAGGCGGGTTGAACAAACACGGGTAGGCTCTCGAAATGAAATGATAAGGATAGAAAGGATGAATGATGCAAGATAAGAAGTGGATGAAGGAGATGAATGATACGTTATGCTGCAATGAAAGTGAGCAACCATGATGTTTGATATAGCACTAGACATTATGCACCAAGATATAAGGACCAAGGTGACGATGTGTCTCATGCCCTAGCTTAATACAACCTTGTCTAGACGTATGAAGAAATAGACTTAGAGCATTAAAGTCCTAATGCACAAAAGGTATGATATGACCTTAGATGCAAAGGATAGTGCAAAAAGCTACGCCAACATACACAAGATATGAATATTAGTTGGAATGATACGGATTTGATACAAATGCAAGATAAAATGTTAACACACACAAGCAAGCAAGTAAGCAAGCATGCACAAATGATACCAAAAACAAACAAGGAATTGCCCTCGTCAAGTTGTAAACCGTTGATTGATTGATTGATTGATGATGATGATAGTGTTGTCATTGTGGGGAGCGGCATGTCCCTAGAGCAACACAAGGATGATGATAATTGATTGATTGGTTGATTTGGTTTATGATGAGATTAGAATCAAGACCAAAGGATGTGATTGGATAATTTGACAAAATTGATTGACTTGATTGGTGTGGATTAAGGATTGACTTGCATTTGGATTATTGCTTGGATTGATTTAATTGAGTTGGTTGGATGAAATGGTTTTGATGAAGATGATTGATTTGGTTGAATGGTTGAATGATTGGATTGATTTGAATTGAGATGATGGATTGATTTTATTGCTTGGATTTTTGTTGGATATTTGATTTTTTTGGATTTTTGACATTTTATGATTTTTTTGGACTTTTGAAATGTTTTGATTTTTTTTTGGATTTTTGAAATGTTTTACTTTGTATTTTTGAAATGTTTTGATTTTGATTTTGATTTTTGAAATGTTTTGATTTTTGATTTTTTGAAATGTTTTGATTTTTTGGACTTTTGAGATGTTTGATTTTTGGACTTTTGAAATGTTTTGATTTTTGGACTTTTTGAAATGTTTTGATTTTTGGACTTTTGAAATGTTTTGATTTTTTTTTGGACTTTGAAATGTTTTAATTTTTTTTTGGACTTTTGAGATGTTTTGATTTTTTTGGACTTTTTGAAATGTTTTGATGTGTCAAAGGATGAAAATTTGATTAGCCTTTGTGCTAGAGACCAATGACAAGGGGAAAATCAAGTCTAGGTGCAAAGAGATAGATGGGATTGATGGATGAAAGGGTGGGTGATGGGATAAGGGATAAAAGGCTCATGATATATGGATGGATGGAAAGGATAGGTCATAGTGAATGGAATGGATGTATGCATCATAAGAGAGCAAGGATGTGATTTCCAAAGACTATGTCACATAGGAATAATATGCCCCATTCTAGGTACAAGACTTAGGATTTTTCATGACAAAGCTTATGACAATAGGATAATGATATGATTGGTTTAGATTGGATGAGGTATGTCAAGAGATACCCAAAACATGTTTCAACCTTTGGCCCTATATCTTCATCAAGATCAAAAGGAGAATGGTGGATAAGTGGACTCAATCTGATAAGTATGTATGAATGGACTCAATATGATGGCTAAAGATGGTAGGTAGGATGAAAATGATATGACATGAAAATGATAGGTTGGATAGATAAGACATTGTGCCCCCAAGTGTAAGTGACATAGAAGATCAACCTACACATGACGCCTATTTGCTAGGTTTTCATCATGGTACTTATCCAGGGCACCTGTTTACCAGGTTTTCACCATTGGACGAAGGTATTTCTCTTTACTTTTCTTTTTTGATTTTTTGATTTTTTTGACTTTTTAAATTTTTGACTTTTGGATAGGAGGGAATATGGATAGGAGGGACTCAAGTGTCTAGTTCCATGAAAGGTGATAGTCCCACTAGATAGATGTCCTTGCATGGACCATGTCAAATGCTCATAGATGTTGGTAAGGGATGACATGAAAGGGATGGATTAGGTAGATGAAAAATTATGAAAGGCTTATGAAAGAATGAATTGGGATAGTGGATGATGATGTGGTTTGAATAGGACTTGTGCAAAAGGATGGATGAAAGGTTTATGCAAAAGCATGGACCATAGGAATGTGGGGGGGATATGTAGAATAGTAGTTGAAGGATGGAGAGGTGGAGGTGTGTGGAATTGTTGTGAAATGGAAGGGAACCATGACCAATGGTTGCACACACTATGATAAACATTGAAGCTTTTGATGTGGATGGGGTGTAGGAAGCAATGGAGATGTTTTCTTAGGAGGTGGAGGATGTAGTGCTTTTGGTACCCACATAGACTTAGTATTTTTATGATTTTTGTTTGGCTTGTGGGTTTTAGGAATTTGAGACTTTTGAATGGAATGAGAATGTAGGATGGAAGTGGATGGTTGGGATTTTTGTGATGTAGATGCCTCGTTTGACTTGCTTTCATTTTTCTTAGGTACCCAAACCAATTTAGTTTTGGCCTTTACTTTTGGAGGTATGGGCTTATATAGCTTTTTAGATGTATTTTGCTTTGAATTTTTGTATTGATGTCCTAAGGCATGAAAACCCTTAGAATTTTTTATTTTATGGGTAGAGGCATTGAAATTATTGCTTTTGAATCCCATGGGTTTGGTGGAATGGGTGGAAGCTTCATGTTTATACAATGTGTGCATTTGTTGGTCATGATTAGGAATGTTAGGGTATTTATGGATGGAGGGATAAAAGGATTGGATGGTAGGGATATTAGGTGTTGGGAGAAGTGGAGGTAGATTAGATGGAGGGATATTAGGAGTTGGAAGCAATGGTGGTAGAGTGGATGGAGGGAAGTGTATGGTCACATGCTTTTGACATTTGTAAGATGATGGAGGTGGAATTGCAACATGTGTTTTAGGGATACGATAGGCTTTATGATGGAAAGTGGACTTAGGAGGCATGGAGGAAGTACTAACATCTTTAGGTTGTTGTCCTTGGGGTGTAGGTCCAAGGTCATAAGAGTGTGGAGAGACTTTGACATGTATAGGCTCCAAAATATCTTGTTCATGAAGGTTTAGACTTTTACCTTGGTGGTTCATATTTTGGAGTGTGCAATGGATAATGGGACTAGGTGTAAGTGAAACACTAGACATGAGTTCTTATTGGATGGAGAAGATAATGCTTGTTGTTGTTCTAATGAGGAACATTCATGAATGAGGGTGGAAAAACCAATAGGATATGATGGAGGATTTGCAATGGGGTCAATAATGGGTGATGGGGGATCATTAGGATCTTGATTAGCATTGTGTTCACTTAGATCCAATGTATTTGTTTGATCTTCTATGTGTGCTTGGGAGGCATACGTCTCATCAAGGGAAGTGGATGTTTGTGAATCATGGGTGAGTGAGGTGGAAAGCTCTTGACCATGGAATTCATAAAGTTGGCTAAGAGGATCATCATGGTCTTCTTGATCGTAAAAGGGGTCTTGATCAAAGATGGAAGATTGATCATGAACAATATTAGGTATGTTATGAATGGGATCATGGGGAGGGTGTTGATCTTTATGTGGATGAGGGAGTAATGTTTCCGCATGTGTAGGATTATGCTCTTGACATACCTCATGAATTATTTGAATGGAGGTGGAAGGGGATGACTCATGGGGAGACTTGTCATGTTCTTGATGGTCAAGAACATAGGAGCATGATAGAGGGTGACTTGGACTTCCGAGGGGAGACTCTATAATTGGCTCAAGGGATTGTGGATGACATGGTTGACTTGAAGGACTTGGCATGGCGTTTGTGGACTCTTTTGTATGTTCAAGTATATGTGTTGAATGACATGGCAAAAATTGATTCCTTGTTTGTAGTCCTTGGATCACATCCTTTCGAGGTGTAGGGGTGGATTTAGGCAATTCCATGGGTTTACTTTTGAAAAATTTGTACCATGGAGTTGATGTATTGGCAAGTGGATTAGAGGATGGTAAGGGTAATGAAGGGGTTAATGGGTTGGAAAGTGTAGGGACCATTGGATTAGGACTAGGACATGGTGGCTTTAGGATAGGCTTTTGATTGGATAGTGGTATGATATACTTAGAGGGTGCATGAACTAGATTAGTGTTCCCCTTGTCAAATGGAACATGAGAATTGAAAGGCTCTTGATTTTGCTGCCAAGGTGGACTTGGGCTCCTATGTTCTTGCAGTGATAAGGGTGGATGTGTTGATGTGGCATTGACATGCAAAGAAGTGGATGGATTAGATTGGTATGAGGTGGAAGGGGATGACACATTAGGTTGAGGTGGAATTGGTTGATAATGAATGGATAGGGGATGATGTTGTGGTTGTTGAATTTGACAAGTATCAATGAAATGATTGGCTTGAGCTAGGAGGTGTTGGAGGTGAGGTGATTGGTTTGTTTGAAGTTGAAATTGTTGGATGACACCTTGGATCCCATGTATATCTTGTTCATCTAAGGGTTGTGGTGCTTGATAAAGTGATTGGAGGAGGTCTTGGAATTTAGATACTAGGTTTTCTAATGTTGGCATGGTGTAAAATGATGTTGATTGGATTAAAGAGATGATGATGATTAGGATATGATGTGGAATGAAAAGATTGGATGATTTGGATTGATTAGTATGAAATGGATAGGATGTGGCTAAAAAGAATGATTAGGATGAAATGGATAGGATGTGGCTAAAAAGAATGATTAGGATGAAAGTGATTGGATATGAATGTGTTGGAGGAATGTGTAGAGTGACTTGTCTTTATGTGTTTGGTGTTTAGCTTGATTTGGAAATGTTTAAATGAATGATCACACATGCACACATATGAATCACACACGCAAGACACATAAGCAAGTTTGAATTTTTGAATTTTTATGAATGTGATTATTAAGCACACATTTGAAGAAGACACATCAACAAGTCCTATGACTAGTCAAGTGGGTATGGCCAATTAGGTCTCAAGCTAGTTTGAACAAGGTTGACTAAGGATGATTTGAAAGGAAAATCCTATCACACAGCCGGGAGAAAGGGGTAACCCACCCTTCACCTTCACTTCCCAAAGGTATAAAGTTCTTTGGGGCTTAGCCAAGAGAGATAAGATTTTAACTTCCAAACAAGCGTGTCTTTCGATTCACACTTCGATTGAGGTCGTCCCTATGGGTGATGAAATCCCCTAGCAGGCCTCCTATGAAGGGTTTGAAAAAAGCAAACCAAGTGAGGTGTTTGTGATCACACACACACTTGATTCACACTCACAATGATTAATTTCCCTTAAATTAGAAATGAAATGTGTGTAAAAAAAAGTTCAAACACTTGTTCTTTTTAGATCCCAAATCAAGATGTGATGGAAGACAGTGGTGAATTTTAGACCCAATTTTCAATATGTGATTGAAAACAATATTCGTTTTAAGATCCCAAATCCAAATGTGTTTGCAAACAAGGATTAATTTTATGCCCCAAATTGAAATGTGTGACAAACAAGATTAAGAGATGAAGGATGAAACGAGTGCACCTGGTTATTTTCGCTTTCCAAATTATTGTTGTGAGTGATATTGCTGCTACTATAACTCCTTATGATCACCTACAAGATCAAAAAAATAATATTATAATGCAGCAAAATAAAAAAAAACAACTCATCAGAAAATTGCGATTTCAGTACATGTTTTTAACATAGCCGAATTAGATTTTATTATTTGACAATTTTATTGATCTGAAAAATAAAAACTCAAAGAAGATATCCCTATTAATTTTTTGAGAGCTTTCCAGAAATGTAAAGATGTCAGTAAAATTCCCTGTTTTACTCTCAAAAACGTGGATTTATGGAAACCATACAGAAAATGAAGATTAAATTTTTTCACATTGTATTTGACCTCTAAATTAAATTTGTAAAACATAGACCCCCATTAGAATTTAAAGAGCTTTCCAAAAATGTAAAAATTTCTGAAAAATTCGTCGATTTGCATCCAGAAAATGAATTTTATGAAAAAACATAAAATTATGATAACTTCTACAAAAACGATGATAAACCCTTGATTTTTTACTGTAGCCTCTTGAGATGATGCAAAAGACGCTATAAAAATATTGTAGAAAAATTCGCAGCTGTGTAGTAGATGTGAAGAAATTGGTAAAACTTGCAGTTTTTCCAAAAATTGTCAGATTTGCATCAAAAAATCAATAAAACCTGCAAGTAGATATTAAACACGGTGGGCGCCAAAAATGTGTGATTGAAAATATGTGCGTATTAAAATGAGATAAATACTATTCAAGCACACCAATGAAACTTTAAATCAAAGGAAAACTAATTAAACAAAGTAAAGCAAACTCTCAATGTAGCAGCTCCTCTGAAGACGTCCCATTGTCCTCTATCTCCAGTATTTTTTCTAAAGCTCTCTGATCTGTATGCTAAGCTCCACAAAACGACTACTAAAGAATGAGATTTAAAAATAAATGCATACTATACTAAGAATGCAATATTTTGAAGGTTGATAATGGAGGAATGTTGGTTGCTCAATTCTACAGCATAACAACGCAATGATGAAGAATGATGGAGATGGATTGAAAGATTGAGGAATGATTTTGGCAAAATGCGGATGTCTGAAGAAGATCCGATGCAAATGGCCTGTGAAATGTTTGATTATAGATTTTTGAAGGCAAAAGCTTAGTTGGCAATGATCAACGGTTGAGATTTAGTCTGGTAAGATGAACGGTAAGAGATTTTTTTTGAGAGTCGAGAGAGAGATAGAAGGTTTCCTCTTTTTCAATTTTTCTCATTCAGATCCGAAGGAAGGTTGCCATTTTGAAGAATGAGTTAAACTGAAATTCATAATTAAATAAGTAAACTTACTTAATTATATGTGAAGACGAGATTAGAAATTTGCATAATTAAATAAGCAATATTTAATTATATGAGAGAGATAGATTTAGAAGGCATTAAATTAAATATTTAAAATATTTAATTTAACTATGAGATGAAGAGAAGGAATATTCCATTTTGAATATAAATATTCAAACTTAGAATAATATGATAATTAAAATAAATAATCGTATTTATTTAATTTAATTAAGAGGAATGTGGGAAATGGCAAATAATTAAATAAAATTATTTATTTAATTAAGGTGGAAGAATTTAGAAGATGAACGATATAAATAAATAATTAAATTTATTTATATGCAGATGACTCGAGGAGAATTAATTAAATAACTTGTATTTAATTAATCACCAGACTTATTATAATGTGACCATTTTTAGATGCATACAATCACAATCAATTTCAAATGTCCTTTACCATAGGATCGAGAGAATGGATGGGATTGATGAGGTTTGTTAGGAAGGATGCATCCTGTTGAGACCAAAGATGGATACTAAACTAAAAGATCGATATGATGCAGGAGACTCCAAAACCAACTGAATATCGTAATACTAGTGGATATCATTTGTTAAGAACCAACTAGATAGGGGAATACTTGATGACATGACACAAGACACAAGACACAAGACACAAGAATGACACACCCTAAAGACCTAGGGGCTTGGGGGTTGATCATAGATTAGCCTTGCCTATGTGAAAGCATGGAGCCCTCATAGTTCGATAAAAGATGGATAGCAGACCATGGATAAAAGTGGAAAGAGGATGATGGAGACAATGATGGATGACAAAGATTGGATTGAAAAAATCCATGGGGGTGGAGCAACTGATCAACCTTGCCTACGTGAAAGTGCAAGGGAAACGTAGTTTGAACAAGGGATAATGATATGACCATGATAAATGGATAAAAATATGGAACCAATATGATGAGACAAGATAGACCTAGTAGATAAGATAGGATGATGGTGATCACATAAAGTTCAGGGATGGGATAGTTATCCAAATCACCAAAAGATGAATTTGGAGGGTGACGTGATGGAGAGATGAGTGATGAAAAGTGATAGGAGATTGGAAAGATGTGTGAAAGAAGTAGGAGTGATGACAATGAGATAAATGGCATTGGGTTGCATGGGGGGAAGCCTATAGCCAAGTATCGAAGACAAAGGATTATGAGATGGGGTGTGGATAGAGATGAAGGGATGGATAGATAAAGATAAGAAGATGGAAAGATGCTAGGATGGATGAATAGGGAGATAAGGATGGGGAGGTGAAAATAATTTTTTGGATGGGTAAGGAGATAAGGATGGTGAAATGGAAGGGATGATATGATGAATGAATAGGAAGATAAGGATGGGGAGATGGAGGGGATGCTATGATGGATAGGAAGATTAGGATGGGGAGATGGAAGGGATTGTTGGGATGGAGAGGAAGATAAGGGTGGGGAGATGGAAGGGATGGTATGATGGATGAAGGATGTCTCCAAGGACTATTTCATTAAGTTAATAGATTCCCCCACTCTAGTTATGTCATGCATGATGAGGTAGGAGGGAAAAAAGATAAGTGGATGGGAAGATAAAGGGTATAAATGGAGGAGTGGGGATAGGATGGGTGGATGAGGGATGGAAATGGATGTAGATAGGATACATGGATAAGAAAGGGATACTGGTGGTAGCATGATGAGTGGATAGAGAAGGTAGATGGACATGGATAAGGAATATGATAGTGTATGGGTGAGTGGAATGTATGCAAAGAGGTGTCCAAATTTATAGATGGGTGCCCCTGTCTTTATCAAGATCACAAGAAGGAAGGAGGGATTGGGATAAATGGGATATGATAGGGAGGATGTGTAAGATAGGTGGGATGGAGGAGATGAGTGAGGGGGATGCAGTTACCCCCAAGTGTGGAAAGAGACAGATGGGGATTTACGCATGATGCCTGTTTGCTAGGTTTTCATCATGGTACTTATCCAAGGCACTTGTTTTCCAAGTTTTCACCAATGGACGGATTTTTTTCTCTTTACTTTTTTTTTGACTTTTTTTATTTGTTTGACTTTTTTTTTTTTGGATTTTTGGATAGAATGTGGATGGATATGGATAAGGATAGTGATGTGGATAATCGGATTTAGAAGATATGTGATAAGAAGATAGATGAAAGACTCAAGCATCAAGTTCCATACTAGGTGTTAAGAGCCCATGTGTGGAGTGACTATTGGATGTTGGTACAACCTTATTAGGATAAATGGATTATGCAAGAGAATGGATTAAAGGGATTTGATGTGGGAAATATGTGGGATAATTGATGGGATATTGGAAAGTGTATGGGTGGAATGATGGGCTGGATGTGTGATGGGGAAATTTCTTCAAGACCAACATTGGTACATGTGGTGGTGGATGTGAAAGGGTTGGAGGATGAGTGGATGGATGATGTGGGGATAATGGAAGAGATGGGATAGGGAATTTTGGGACATAAGGACCCAAAATAGATTTAGGAGATGGAGGGTGTGTATAATTAGTTTTTGGATTAGCAACTTTGGATGTTGTTATAGATTTTTCATTTGAAGGAATTGCATCTTTTTTCTTTGGGATCCACATGGTTTTGATCTTTTCTTTGGTGGGCCTTTGTGGCCTATTGGTTTGATTTTAATTTTGGATTTGACTTTTCTTTTCTTCAACATGTATTTTTAAGGGGACATGATGAGCTTTAGATTCATGTGGATGTTTAGATTTATGCATTTTTACTTTGGTATCCAAAGTGATTTTAGTAGCAATGGGATGGGTGTAAGGAGATGGATGATGTAGAGGAAACATAAATGGAGTGATGGAGGTAGGATTTTGAGGCTGATATGTGGATGGGGAATGTGTAGGTACGTGCCTTTGTTGATCCTGATTAGGGGACATGAGAGTAGGATGTTTATGATGGGTGACATAGATAGGTAATGGATGGATAAAAGGATGAATAGGATGAGATGGAGGAGGTGATTATGGGATATAAGGGCCCAAAATGGACTTAGTACCTAGAGGATGTGTTATGGTGGATGGTGGGACATAAGGACCCAAAATGGATTTGGAAGAAGGAGGAATATGGATGGTTGTTTTGAGGTGATACAATGGAGGGGGGATGGTGGAAAATTGTTTACTGGAGTGACGAGAAGAGCCTATTATTCTATTGGAGGAGGCTCATTGAGGATGTACAGAGGTTGTACCAACATTTTTGGATTGCCAATATTGAGAGATATATCCAAGACCTTGTGTACGTAAATTTTCTTTGACATGGATGGGCTCTAAAATACCTTGCTCATGAAGGCCTAAACCTTTTCCTTGATAGTTCATGTTTTTGAGCATTCGCTCTATGGTAGGGTGTTTGTTATTTTGGAAAAATGATGTGAGTCCATTATTAGATGGAGGAGGATGGGAGATGTATATTCTTGGTTACTCTTCTTCAAGAAAACCACCATGGATGAATGTGAGAGTACCGAGGGAATATAAAAGTGGTGTGTGGATAGTGGGGTTAGGCAAAAATGGAGGATCATGAGATGGAGATGATGGGGTAGCAATATCTTGATCAAGAGGAGTGAGTGGTAAGGGATTAGGAGATGGATTAGATAACATGATAGGATCTAGATTTATGGCAGCAAATGATAAGGGCTCATGCGATGGAGTGATTGGATCTTGAGTATCAAGGTGTTCATGGACTGAAGTGGATGAAGGACTATGATCTTGAGATAGACTAGATGGGATGGAAAGATATTCATTTGGATAACAGAGTATGTTGGTATGCTCTATATCAAGCTCTTGGCATGACTCACTACGTGTGGGTGTCATGATGATAGAGTGTTGGAGGGATGCCTCAAGTGGGGGAGATGGAAGGATGGGGGATTCATGAAGTTCATGTGGATGGATTTCAGTGATACTAGGAGTGAGAGGAGTGGATTTCACTTGAGTTTCTTTTCTATATTGGGTGGATCTAGGAGTAGGAGATGGTGATTGGGTTTGGTTATCTTTGATGGGCTCAGCAGATCTTAGAGTAGGAGATGGGGGCTCAATGGATTTGGTAGATTTGATGGTTTCAATGGTTTGAGTGGTGCTAGGGGTGGGAACATTAATGATAGGTGTGGTATGGAGAAGGGACTCATCACTAGTGACCATGGATGATGGATTGGGAAGGCATAGTTCCATGAATTCAACGTGTGGATTTGGGGATGTCTCCTTGGAGAACTTTTGGAGTGAGAATTGTGCATATTCTAGGCTTTGATGGCATGGTAGGAGTGGGTGAAGGATTATGGATTGGTGGAATTGGATTAGACTGAGGAATGGGATTGGATCGAGGACTAAGAGTAGATGGAGGATTAGGATTGGTGGGGGGATCGAGATTAGATGGAGGGTTAAGGTAAGAATATTGTGATAGCAGACTAGAATAGGAAGACAAGGATGGTGGATTGATGTTGGAGGAATTAGATGGGGAATTAAGATAGGAATATTGGGATGGTGGATTAACATGGAAAGATTGGGATGGTGAATTAGGATAGGACATGGAAAATGGATTAGGACAAGATGATATGGGTGGTGTATTAGGACAAAAGGATGCGGGTGGTGGATTGTAATAAAGATATTGGGACAGAAAATTAGGATGGGAAGATTGACATGGTGGATTGAGATAGGAGGATGTGAATGGTGGATTATGATAGGAAGATGTGGATGTTGGATTAGGATAGGTTGATAGTGGTGTAGGATTAAGATAAAAAGGTGTGGATGTAGGATTAGGATGGGAAAATTGGTATGGAGGATTAGGATAGAGGGACATGGATGGGGAATTGCAATAGGAGTATTGGGATGATAGATTAGGATGGGAAGATTGGGGTTGTGGATTGTAGTAGGAAGATGTGGATGGTGGATTATAATAGGGATATTGGGACAATAGATTGGGATAAGAAGACATGGATTTTGGATAAGAAGATGGTGTAGAGGGAGGATATGATGAATATGTGGGTGATGAAGATAATGGATATCCCTTATCAAAGATAGCACAAGGAGCATTATTCAGCATGGATGAAGACCTAACATGATATATTAGAGGGGTGATTGGATTTTGGAAAGTGGTTGGGGAAATCTTACTAGAAATGATAGCATCAAGGGGATCTATGTCATATACTTCTTGATCAACAAGGCTCTCGTTATTGTCATCAACGTAATTAGGATTCCCTTTGACTACTATTTTTTGTTGCATTGGTGAAGGATAAGGATTCATGATGTTATAGTAGATGGATATAGATTGAGAAGATGAGAACAAATGATTAGAAGGAAAGAAAAGGTGATGAAAAGATAAATAGGGTGGATTGGAAGAAGATGGAAGAAGGGGATCTTAAGATTTGTTTCAATATTAGAAGATCCTAGATGTAGATGAAATAAAGCTCAGATTGGGATTGGATTGGAGGATGTGATAGGATTGATTTTAGAAAAAGTTTAGGGGTTTTAACTAGATGATGTAAGATGCTAACAATTGGATTTTTCTAGATTTGGCAGTTTTCAAAAATTGTCAGATTTTTCCATTTTAGGTAACTGCACATGCATATCTTTGAGAATCTATTTTTTTTCCAAAAACTTCCTAAAACTAAGGTAGGATGAATTTCCAACTAACATCCTAAGTTTGAAACATCAGTTTTGCGTTATTAACAAAAATGACTTTTCAAAAACTAGAAAAAGCACTAAATTGTGATTTTGAGGGTCAAGATGAAAGTTTCAAGCCCTAAAAAATGTGCTAAAATGGGGACCAACCGGCTGGGAGTTTATTGGAAATCCACATGCCACCTCATAATGCAACCACCCATAAAATTTTAGCCCAAACGGAAACCCGAGTCAAAAGTTATGGCCTTCGAAAGTTTCTACATCAAAATCAAAATCCTTGAAACGAAGTCTAGGTGATTGGGATAGATGAACCGATGGAGGATATGGACTATAATGATTTTCTAAGATGTGCATATGTGATTTTGTCTATGAAGCAATTAATTTCAAAAAATGTTGATGAACGAGAATGACAATGATTTGGGGGTAAGGTCGCCTGTCTTGAGGGAAAGGTTGCCTGTCTGAAGGGAAAGGTTGCTTGTCTTGAGGGCAAGGTCCCCCAACTACAGGGCAAGGTCACTTGTCCTTGGGGAAAGTTTTACTATCTCTGGGGAAATTTTTCCTATCTATGGCTCAAGGTCCCCCATTTCTAGGCCAAGGTCGCCTATCTATGGGCCAAGGTTGCCCAAGTCAATTTTTAGGCTTGTTCAACTTAGAAAAGACGAAAATGGATTATTGGAATGGGAAAATGAATGCTTGGAACGGGGAGACTAATGCTCAAAATGGGGAGACAAATGCTCAGAATAGGGAAATAGATGCTCAAAATGGGGAAATAGATGCTCAGAACAGGGAAACGGATGCTCGAAACAAGGAAATAGATGCTCAGAATGGGGAAATGAATGCTCTGAATGAGGAAACAGATGCTCAAAATGGGGAAATTGATGCTCAAAACAAGGAGACAAATGTTTTGACTGGGAAAAAGGATGCTAGAAATAGGGAGATTGATGCTCAGAATGGGGTGACGGATGCTCGGAACAGGGAAACAAATGCTTGAAATGATTGAACGAAAGGAAAAATTGATTGTTCAGGGTGAAAAATCTCCCAACTCAAGTGCAGGGTCACCCAACTTGGGGAAAGGTGCCCAACTTCAGGCAGGGTCACTCAACTTAGGGTAGGGTCGCCCAACTTGATGAAACTAACAAATTTAATGCACTGTTTGACCGACAGTGACTTAGATAGAGGGCAAGGTCACCCCTGTCAACAAAATTGGACTTAACTTTGGTAAAACAACTATGGAAAAAGAACAAAAACATAAAAAACAACAATTAAAAGGTAAGGGTAACTTGACTAAATAAAAACTCACTAGTTTTGCATAGAAAAGATAGTCCAAGCAACACAATCCTAAGATTAGTAAGATGGGCATGGCCAACACGGTTCTCTATCTAGGCTGAACAAGGTGAACTAGGGAGCCCTCGATATACATGTGGTACATGAGGCACAATATGTGAACACTAGTTTGTCATAGGTGTGAGTCAGAAGCCCCAACTAAGTACTAGAAACTTGAACCAACTCTTCATGTCTTATCTAGGTATCACCCTAGCTTTTATGCTTTGCCAAACACAACGTGACTGAATTGGAGTACAATTTGAGCTCTCCCCCCTTTATATACCCCAGTAGTACACGTGGTTGAGATCGTCCCTTGGGGTGATGAAATCCCCAAGTAGGTCCCTCTAAAAATAGAACACTAAACATTTTCATCTAGTCCCCAGGCTCGCATAGAGCATAAGGGGAAAGCTTGAATGATTTAGTGCCCCCTAGGTAACACAAAGGACTAAGTGAGCTATGATTTATCTTCACCCAGGATCACCAAATGGAACAAGGGGATTGGATATGTTAATATCCCACTTTACAAACACAACACAAATGTTTTGACTCACCCTAATTAGATCTATGTGTCTAACTAGTATGAAAAAACAAAAACAAACAAGCTAACTAAGAAACTTGGCCCCTTTGTCCTGAATAAAATACATTAGTAGTTAATCCTTCAGTTTTGGACATGCATGAAAAAACTGCAAAAATGTTAGTTAAAACAATCACATTCACCAACAAGATAGGTTAGGGGGTCAGTACTAAGAAAAACAGCAAGAAAAAGACTTTGAAAATGAAGTTTAATTCACTATTTTTACCTTAGTCACCTTTGTTTAGGTCAGGGTCGCCCATCTTAGGGAAGGATCACCCCTACTAGGGAAAGGTTTCCCTTGTTAGGGTAGGGTTGCCCATGTTAAGGTAGGGTCACCCATTTTGAGGGTAGAGTCACATGTTCAGAAACAGAGGGCATATTTGCAAATGTTTCATAGATGGGCAACTATGCAAGGGAAGAATCACCTTTGTTGAGGGACAAGTTGCCACTTTGAGGGAAAGGTCGCCCATGTTGAGGGAAAGGTCACCCTTGTTAAGGGAAAGGTTGCCCCTATTTAACCTAAAGCTACAAAAATTTAAGCAACAACAAACGTGAAAGAAATAGACCTGTCTGTGGGTCCCATCAGGTGTGCCAGAAATGTCAGCAGCATATTTTTCTACCTTAAATGATGCAAAAATAAAGAAATACAAAAGGAGAATGACACAATACAACACTTCAAGATTAGCATAACTTGAACCTAAACAAAAGAAAGATAAAGCAAATGATATACCTTTGTTCAAGTTGATCATTGGTTGGCCCTTTGATGAAGATTTGATGTGTGCTCCTTGATGGCAAGAGTGCTAAAAATGATATGTAAACCGATCTAGATCACAAGATGAATGCAATGAAGGATGTGGGTATTTTGATAGATGAACGCAAATGGATGCAATGAAAGCTTCAAAATGCAACAATGGAGGTTGAATGTAAATGCTTGAAGTTGAATGCTTGAGATTCCTTGAGCTTGAATACTTGAATTTGTGTTGAAAGTAATAAAATAAGAAAATGAGACTAAAATCCTTTATTTTAGGGGAAAAGTCTCTAGAGATATGAATGGCTAGGATTTAGCCAAAATGGGAAAGATGAAGGGCTATGGTGAGTTGAGGACTCACAATCCCTCACATCTTGCCATGTGGAAATGGAGGTGACAAATGACATGTGAGGTTGAGAAAAGACATGTTAGGTGGAGGTACTTGCAAGTACCTTGGGATTAGGCGAATACTTCCTCAAAAAGGATGATCTTGTTCCCATGTGGGAAGGATGGTGACAAGTGAGGACTTAGAATGTCCCATTAACCTTTATGGGGAAGAGGGGAGCATTGAAGGAATAAATGTGTATATTAAATTCACATGATCAGGAGTACCTTAAGGATACAACAAGGTCCTCATAAAGTAAGTCCTTGTCCCCATGTGGGTGATGTGACTCATGAGGGGATTGAATTTCCCAACAACCTTCATGGGGAAAAGAGGAGCATTGGAGGAATAAATATGAATATTAAATTCACATGGGGAAGAGGTCATGGCTAAATAAAGAAAGCTCCTATGATAGGTTGACTTGGAGGACATACCAAAAATGGCATGAGGATTAGATTAGGGTTGTGCAAATAGGTGATTAAGAACACTAATGAAGGATTAGAGCAAGTGGAAAAATTTGGAGGATGTGACATCAATCCTAATTAAAGGTGTGCACATCCTAATCATGAATTAATTAAGTTAATCCAGATTAGAAGATGATTATGGAGGATGTGACAAGGAGAGAGAAAATAGGGAATTTAAAATTGATTTAAAATCGAAAAGGGTAAATGACTAAATTAAATAAACTGATATATTTATTTAATTTAGAGAGGAAAGGATGAAAGGTAAATTATTTAATTATTAAATTAAATACTTTAGGAACCTTAGGAAAAAGGGGAAATATTAATTAAATAAACCATTTAACTAATATTGATGAAATACAAAAATAAAGGAGGCGAGTTTGACCATATAGGAGTGGTCAAATTTGGATGACTACACCTCCAATCCTCACTTGGATTAGATATTTTCATTTCATCCTCTTTGTCAATTCCTCCATTATTAGGGAGATTAAATGCTCTATTAAATTCACAATTAACATATGTTATTTTGAAATCCTCCAATTTATCTAAAATTGATCAAATTATTTTTAGCCATCTATTCAACTTCTAATTATTAGTTTCTTTAGAATATCATCAAGTATACTTCAATGTTTACACTTAGTATCTTTTGTTCATATGATTTAAAATCTTCATATAAATCTTCAAGCTTTGCATCAATATTGGATCCTTTCTGGACTTTTTTGAAATTTCCCAAATAAGGATTACTGCCTCATCCTTGATAATGTAACCTACATCTAAGGCATTGAAATTACATACAAAGGCCTCGCTAAAATTAATTTTCAGTCTAACTCTTCAAGGGACCATCCACTCCACCTATCATATTTTCTTGGAGCATTCTTAGTAGGGATCAGTTTGGAAATTCATGGCCTGGGTCTTTAGTAAACTATAAGATTTGATTTTTTTATCATCCTAGCTAGTGAAGGTGACTCTATACTTTGAGTTATTTATTCACAACTTCCAAAAATATCATAAAAAAATCTCCTATTTCACTCTTTCCAAACTAACCAAATTACATCTAAGGGGCTTACTAGGCATAAATTTTCCTAAAAATACTTGTGTAGTCACGAATAAATTTGAAAGAGTTGCATCAAATATTGTTTAAACCTCTAGCCCACCCTATCTTCCTTATTAACCAATTCCAACAATCAATGGTGAAGGGGAAATTTAAAGAATTCGATTGATTGTTTCTTCATTGTGCTTTCATAAGAAGCATGCAAGGGTCCTAACACACCAATAGAGTAATATTGTCCCTAGTAAGTATCCTTTTATGTATATTAATTCATGTGAAAGCCTCTACTTTTGGTGGCACATTGAGTCTCCAACAAATGTCCATTGGCCAACTATGATCATGAGGACTAAGGTTTTGTATTTGATAACCAAGCATAAATAAATAATTCTTAGAATTAGCATCACGCCATACAATTTGGTCTAACTTTAGGGAGAGGTTAATTTCCCTTGTGTTTAGTATATTTTTTCTTTGTTTTAGCTAAATCCTTGAGAGATACATTGCTAAAGTCACCCCATTCCCAAGTGATTCCATTTTCCCCCTCATATCAGTAGAAAATTATGTGACCTTATCACCCTATACATCATCCATTGTTCCTTTGAAATCACTTAGTTCTTCAAATTCTAAAAGTGGTCCATATCCAATATAGGAGTTGGTTCAAAATGCACATAAAATGCCATTATTTATCATTAGGATAGGAAGTATGTGATAATGGGATGAATTTTCATCATAATCCTCCAAATATGAGATCCATTCAATGATGCACCATTGCTAGGATCTTTCTTGGATCATTTGTACCACTTGAGATACTTGTTCTATATGACTTTGTAACACTAATCACTTAGATTATTAAACATCTACCACATCAATTTTGTGCCTAATGCTACATTTTTCTATGATAATTTCAAGTGATATTGGTACCAAATTCCCTTTTAATTCACCTCATTATATCCTATCTTACCAATGTGATTCTTTTAGTTGTGTTCGATCCAAGTCCTATAATTTTTTTAATGATATCAAGTCTCTCACTAGATGTTCTTTGTTAATTAGATATATTATAATTATTAATAAGTCATCTTAATCATTAAAATTTGGCTTGTAACCACTATTATCAAATGGATTTTCCATTCTTCACCTTTGGTTTGGAGATGTCCACAAAATTTCCCATAATATGGTTCTTATTTCCCCTTTAAATAATGGGACCCCTATATATTTTCTTGAAATAGAGTATATATTGATCCCCAAGAAATTTTTAATTCATTGATATTAGAAAAGGAACATAAAATGAGATGGTTTAAAAAGATCAAAGTCCTTGATGAACATCATCTTCATTCTCTCAATTGCTTCAGAGCATACCAAAATGGTTGCCATATATATAATAAGTTTATCTACACTAGATAATTTGAGGTTGGCGAGGACTTGTTTTTATGGAAAATTAGAAGAATACCAACTAACACAGAGGAAAAAAAGTTTGAACAAAATTGGTTAGGTGCATATGTCATCATTTCTAGTTTTCGATCACGAGTATACAATTTGGTGACACTTGAAGACTATCAACTAGATGACCAAATGAACATTGTGCATATTAAAAACTTATTCCTAAGATATTTATAACCAACCTTTCAAAAATTCAAAAAATACCAAAAATGAAATAAATATAAAAGCCAAGAAAATTAAAAATTAAAAAATTAGTACAGAGAAATAAATCTATCCAATGATGAAAACCACTTCTTGTGGTACCTTGGGTAAGTACCAGGATGGAAAATTAGCAAAAAAGTATCATATGTAGTAGGTGATCACTCTTATCTATGATAATTCATCACTTCACCTGGATATTAGGATCCCTTTTTGTCACCTAATCCACTTCACCCTAGTATTGTTCACTGTGTACAATAGTTGATTACTGCCTTTTGAGGTGTTTCAAATACATACCTGGAAACTTTGAGAAGTTTTTATCAGTTTCAGTATGATCAAGTGCTGGTTAGTTTCAAGTAAATTTGATTTTTGCTTATTTTTCAGCTTCTAAATGAATACACATGTCTATGTTTCATTTAAGCATGTCATATCACCCAACATATCATGAAAATGTGAATTACCCACTATTCCATGAAAATGATAAATGTATTCCCTCTTACGAGCCATATCAAATAGGACAACTTGTTGGATTTATCCCAAATGTCCATGTAACAATAGATTACTAGCAGTTCTATCATGTTTTCCACCCTCCCATCCCTACTCAATCTTAATATCAGCCAATATATGATCAAAATCAACACCAAGAAGAGGTTTTTGATGCCAACCAACATGATTATTCACATAATCAACCTCAAGAGCACCCTTACCAGAATGTATTGGATTTCATCCAAAAGCTTGACCATGTGTTATGGGATTTGAGCCAAAAGCTTGAACATATGAAGATTAGTGATGTTAGTAAGGTGTCCTCACACATGTATTGGATGTTGGTTGACATCAAGAAGTAGAAAAATATTATCTCACATCAATAAGAGTTGGTTGATCAATCCTTTTTTTATGATCAAGAGTGGGTGACAAAAAGAATACAGTCTGAGGAAAATTTTGAAAGAGAGATAACTACTAAAAAGGATCAAATGAAGTTTTTGTCTACTCAAGTGCAAAGTAATCAAAGCTTATTCAAATTATCAATGCCAAAAAAATTATGAAACCTAGGAAACTACTTACATTCCTAGTTTCATCTCAACTCTTCTTGTAATGTTGAATCATCCAACAAATGTAGAGTTTTCAAAGAACAAGTTCCCTAGTTTTAAACAAGAGAAAAATTTTGAGCCCATTAGTGAGCCTACCAATGAGCCTTCAACCCTTAAGATTCTAAGTTGGAAAGGGCCTCTTGCTCTACCTTGTGAGGTTCCAACATCTACTATACAAGAGAAGGGGGGGCCACAAATGTAAACTTGTTACATTTAGCTATGGAGGAATATAGACTACAACAACAAAAGGTTGAACAAGAGAAATTTTCTCAAGATGTATCCTACAATGTTTTAGCCAATGATGCTCCTACTTTTTTTGAAGATGGTGAAAATGTTCCAATAGGACATCAAGGTCAAATGGTGAAAGAAGATGACCAAGAAGAGCAATTTACAGCTTGGAATGAAGAAGGTGTGAGTTTTTCCACTCTAACAACGGTTTCAAAATAACAAGAAGAGATCAAACAATATGGGGAGTTATTGATTGATGATCATCAGCAAGGAAATGGAGCCTTAGACCATGTAGAGGATCATAAATCTAAACCTGACACCATCTTTAGAGATATAATTGAATAGTTTTTCAAAGCTGGGTAACAAGGAAGAATACTTGTCAAAAGAATTTGGCAACCATGATGAACTAGGGCAGCAAGTTCACAAGATTGAACAAGTGCTAAAGAAGTGGGAGGAATATGGTCTTGATAATGAGGATCCCATTCTCTTAGTTCAAGAAACTTCTCATGAACCTATTTTGCAAGGTTTTAGCTATTTGGAGGAGCTTCCTTTCTATTGTAAAAAGGAGTTTGAGGCTGATATATCAAATGAAGCTATCCCTAGAAGAGCATTCTAAGAGTTGATAGCTTTTATAAGTTATTGGATACCTTGGTGGAAGAGTATTTTCCATTGACCATGGAGGAAGAATCAACATGGAAAATTGTTATGCAAGGTGAAGCCATGAAGTAGGACAACCATGAAAAGTAGGAAGTAAGAGAAGTAGCCAACAATGGTATTTCAAAGTTTGTTCATTCTAAAGGCTATCCAATCAGTTATTTAGCTAGTTTGGAGGCCACTAAAGTACTAGAGGTCATGCTTGTACCCAAGTATGAGGATGCAATTGAAGAAGAAAATGATTTTGGAGTTGCAACTAAAAGTGATCAAATTCTACTCACTTGAATATCTTTTATGAAAGATTGCAACAGTCT
This sequence comes from Sequoia sempervirens, assembly GCA_007258455.2. Taxonomy (NCBI): domain Eukaryota; kingdom Viridiplantae; phylum Streptophyta; class Pinopsida; order Cupressales; family Cupressaceae; genus Sequoia; species Sequoia sempervirens. Next base: position 40,244,961 of record VDFB02018296.1, read on the forward strand.
ATTGAATATCTACATGTGTTTCATGTTCTTTTAGCAATACATAATCATGTAATGCATCAATTGTTGATTAAAAAGGGGTGTCATTTTGTGAAGCTAGTCAATGGTTTTGTTTGAACAACTTATTTTCTAGTTAGGGTAGGTTAGAATAGGTTTCTAGTTGCAGTTTTCATTTCCCTAAGTGTTGTTTTGCATAGTTAGGTTAGTTTTCTTTGAGTGCTTTGGTGTGTTGCAATAAGTTTCCAGGGTGTCATACACTAATCTAGTGAGTTACAACAATGTGCATGTTGTTTTAAATTTTTGTCAAGTTTCCATGTGACTTTGTGCCCAAGGGATAAGCTTCAGGCAATTGATCAAGATGTTTAGCAGTCAAACATATAGCAAATGTCACCAAAAATGTTACTTGATTTTTCTTCCAGATAAATTAGGTAGACTTATGATTATGTTTTCATTCAAACAATAAAAGATACATGTAATTTTTTTAAAATTTTCATCCATGTGCATAAAAGAGATTATCAAAAGATTGCATTGTTACAATTATATAATTACATACTGTAACTATGGGAAATTCTCAAGTTAGCAGATTAGTAACTAAATAAACTAAAACCCAAAGTAATAATGAAGCACAAGGGAGGAAATAACATGAAAACAAGAAAGATATTACCTTAAGTCTTCAACCTCTATGATTGACCTCCATTATACCTTCTCTATTTGTTGTAATATGAAGTTTTCCCTTAGATTTTGAGTGAGCAACCTATGACTATGTCAAGACCAAAGCAAAATGTTGAAGGATTTGATATGAAATGCAATACTATGCAACTATGTAATTAGTAAGCTAATCTAACTATGACTATGGCATGCCAAAATGAAAAAATACTAAGATGCAAAGAGTGCCTAAGATTGTAAATAGCATGAAGGTGACAAGATTGCAAGATGTCATGAGATAGAAAATGAGACCAAAATTTCTATTTTATAGAAAATGCATTTTTGAATGAATGGCCAAGATTGAAGATTGAAAAGTTCCCTAGAATCAATGGAGAAGATTAAATATGACCACCCACAATTAAGGTTAGGGCAACATTAGGTCAAATTTGAAATGGGTAGACAAGATTCAATTTGAGAAAATTAAATCAAGGGATGACAATGCATGTGACAAGGAGATAAAAATGGCACAGAAAAAGAGGTGGATGGAAAATCACATAATATTAGAAATTACTTAATATTTGGAGGAAAAGATTATTTTGAATTAAAAATTAATTTAATTAAAAAAGGTGGGATCGCATGACAGTAAATAATTAATTTGAATTATTTACTAAAATGAAAAGGTGGACAATAATTAAATAAATTAAGAAATTTATTTAATTATGGAGAGACATTAGACCATTAGCGACGTATTTAAATAAATAAATAATATTTATTTATTTAAATAATCAAGAGGAATAAAGAAACATGAATTAATTAAATAATTATGAATTATTTAATTAATAGTCGAAAGTGGACTAAGGACATAATTAAAATGCCTTAATTATGCTACTAAGAAAAATGGTGACAATAGAGCTTGCAGGTCTAGGTCATTTTTATGTGTCTACATTTTCCCCCTCTTTGTCATAATGTAGCCTGTCACATTGTGACAAATAAAATTTAGTCAGAAAAAATGCCCCAATGAAGGTACGAGGTATTTATGCCCCTTAGGAAAATTTTCAAATTTTGGCCTAACGACAAAAAAATTTGGAAAAGTATCCTGACAAGTTAATTTGGTGACTAGAAAAGCAATGGCGCATGTAGTTTTGGATTTTGAGGAGTTTAAAGTAGCCTAGAAGGTGTTCAAAGTCGGTTAGATGAGCCTCCAGTAATAAAAAGTTGGAAAAATGCCACTTTGACCCTATAAAGAAGTTAAAATGGGGTAAAAGTCAATTCATTTTCACATTGTCAATAGTAAATTTGGATAGCCCAGAGTGAGGAGAGCAGATGCAAGGATGGTGATTCTAGTTATTGAGCACTGTAGGGAGATCGTTCAGACATTTAGACTGCCAGAGGGCGCATAGCCATTGGTGAGTGCACCTAACCCACTTTGTCTTTTTATCTTTTTTTGTGCTTTTGGTAGGGTTTTAGGGTAGGCAATGAATGCACCACGACACATATGCATGCGTGTAAGTCGCATTCACATTCACGTTCGATGCATTTGATGCATCGTGATGCAAATGCAATGAGTTTGTAGGAAAGGTCTAGTAGGTGCAACACATTTTCAAAAAACTAAGACACATTTTCCAAGTCGTGCCACAATTGACAATTGTGATGCCGCATTTAAAATAGTGTGATGCATCTGAATGAAGTGGTGTATTTGACGAGAATTGTGACGCAAGTGCCATGTCGAGACACAAACGTGAGCGAAAATGACCCAAACACTAGATTGAGACACAATTGAAGTATGGAATGACGCAATTTCCTAAGTGCGATGCATATGAAGTCAATGGGTATGTGCAGGATCATCATGGAAAAAATAGGCCCTTAAGTGGCAAAAAATTCAAAAAAATCAAAGTTAGGCAACTTGACGTAAAAATTTGAATAAGTTATCTATATTATTTCAAAAATATGTAACAATAGAATCTGTAGCAAATTCAATGTAGTTTCTAAACTACTAGGTTTGTTTTAAAAAAAAAAAAATCTATTTAGAGAATATTTGAAATTTGAATGCACTGGTACTTAAATTTTAGGGAAAAAATAAGAAGTAGGTGTTTGTCTGACCAACCAAACCACAATAAAATGATAATATTTTTTTATAATATTTTAGATATAAGTAGAGGACTCATGCCCGAATGTGATGCATATTTTTTTGTATTTTTTTTAAATAAATAATTAATTATGAATTTTTTATTATAGCTTTCTAAAAAATATAAAAACTTGTATGTCTGACCACCTTAACTTGGTCAAAACTTCATTAAATTCAATTTTTCTTTCTTAAATCCTATAGTATGTGAAGCATAGAATGTGACGCATGCTTTGGATTGAAAAAATATGATACCATTTGAAAGCTATAGATGTTTTTCAATCAGCCTATCAATCATGACTTTAGTTGTAATTTGAATAGAAAATGAATAATAATTACTTATTAAATTCAATGTAAAGCATAATTTATATTGGTGGAAAGTTGAGAATCTCCTTTAAAAACCCTTTTCATTTCATCAATTTTGGGTAAAAAAATAGTCGTCAGCCACATAACCATCATATTGCCACTTTTTAGCCCATCATGATCCTGCACATGCCCCAATGCGACACATTTGATTTTGACCAAGGCTAAGTTTGTTGAGGTTCACATGTTGAAATAGTTCTAAGTAGATAAACAACATGGATGATTTGCAATAATGTTCCAATGCTCATTTGTGTCTATGTAGATATAGTTACCACTTATCTATACTCAGGAGAGTAGACCATCGACATATGGGTTTTGGGACCAACTTTGAGATAGGAAGTGACAATGACTTATGCGACTTGGACTATACTACGTTGCTTCCATGCCCATTATCTAGGAAAATATGGGATTGTTGACCACACTTTGTGAGAGATGGCACTCTAATACACGCTCCTTTCATTTACTGACAGAGAGGCTACAGTGACTCTTGAGGACATCTACCGGATCTTGCGCTTGTCGATCCGAGGGGAGAAATTCATGTATGATCCAAAGCAGGGATACCATACATTTATCTCCTATTATTAGGATGAGACCAGTGTAGGGAACTAGTGGATTTTCAATCAGTAATACCATAACTACGATGAGGTGGCAGGTAGGTAGGGATTGAGGCAGGGATAGAGGTAGAGGAAGAGGGAGAGGTGGAGGGATAGGTGGAGGGAGATATGGAGGAGATGATAGAGGAGGCGGGCATGATAGTGGAGATGGTGGGAGATAGAGACAAGGAGGCGATGGTGGGAGATAAGGGAGGAGGGTGAGGTAGTGTGTGGAGAGAGTTCCCTTGGTGCCAATCCCCGAGGTAGTAGAAGAGGAGGAGAGGGAGGAGGTAGTGAGGTAGGAGGGAGAGAGACAACAGGACTTGGCCCTCCTGATGTTGGGGTTGGTCAAGAGGAGGGGCGATAGGAGAGAGAGGGACTAGAGGAGGAGGCACTGCTAGAGATGGAGGTAGAGATGCCAAGAGAGGAGGAGGTCAACAAAAGTGAGGAGGATGTGGGGGATGAGGAGGATATAGGTGATGATGAGGACACCATAGATGAGGTGGAGTGGTTACTGAGGTGACAGATGGTAGAGGGGGAGGATGACATGCTGACAGGACCACTACTACTGCATGATGCAACTGTAGATCAAAGAGTGGCTGATCTACAAAGTAGACTCAATGAGGCTCCTACATAGATAAAATCCCTATGAGCAGAGTTAGAGGTTACACAGGTTGAGCAAGACAAGGCTAAGATCAGGTGGTAGGAGGTGGAGAGCTGGTGTTCAGGATTTGTGGATTTGTGTGCCAGGCTAGTCAGGGATGTGGCAAGGGAGTTGACCATAGTTAGTTCTATTTGGGGTTAGTACCAAATGTTGTATGAGAGGGTAGTGCTGACCGATCAGAGGGAGCCTAGGTTATCTCGATCATATAGCAGAACAGGTTTAGGGTCAAGGAGCAGTAGCAGGTCCCACAGTAACTGGAGCCAGAGCAGTGTGGGTGGTTCCACCTCATCAGGGAACACATTAGGGCATAGATCTCACCATTCCCATAGGAAATCCTTAGAGCATAGGTCCAACCACAACCATTGTTCAACTAGTTCAAGTCATAGGTTAGTGCATAGTCATCCTCTAGTTACAGATCCATCAGCCTCTCAAACACAGGAAATGGTGACGATGATGTCATCAGTTCCACTCACAAAGCATCGATCACCCATGTCTTCTCCTAGAAGGGATGAGGAGAGCATAACATAGGGAATTGTCATGTTTCATACATTCATTGTTATGGCACTTTATACATTGAATATTGAGCCTGCAAACTCTATTTTTGGGATATCTTATGATTCTATCTAGTGACATTACATTTTTTTTTTTGAGATTTATACATGTGATGTAGTTTTGATGCGGCCTATGTGCTTCATGTTATGTGATAATACATTATGTGTTGACTATGTTTATGATGTATTCTTATGTGATGATGAATATGATGATGCAGTTATGATGACCATATGATGCTTATGTGATGCAATTTATGCATTTATGATGTCTATGATGATGTCATTTATATGCTATGATATGTATGTGTTTATGATGTCTACTTATGATGAGATTCCATGATGATGTGATGATTATTTATATTCATGCTTATATGCCATGAGGATGTGATGATTATTTATATTTATGCTTATATGCCTTGACGATGTGATGATTATTTATATTTATCCTTATATGCCATGATGATGCTATGGATAATGACATGCATAATGTTTTGATTATGATGTTTTATGTTGTAATGATTATGACATGGATGCCTAGTAATGATTATATAAATGTATAATATATGATTGTAATGGAGGAAATGTATGATTATGGATATGTTGACACATGACTATACATATGTATGGACAATGCAATCTTATGATGTGATATATATGGTTTAATAATACGGATGATGTATGTATTTAAATGTTATGCATAAAAACCTAATGCAATGCCTATATGATCATGTATGCACTTATGTTTTTGCATGTCATAGGATATTATCATGAGATGAATGAGATGAAACGACAAGACAAAAGGAGATGAATGTTAATGTGGAGACCCAAATCCTTCAACATGTTATCACAGGACTTTAACAATCATTGCTCTTAATCATCATTGGGTGGATTATTGTAATGGAAAAAAAACACCACGATATGAAATAGATCAAGGTGTGCAAGGTAATACAATCACATAAGACAAGCAATCACATACAAGGATGATCATGACTCATTCTTAAGAGCGTAATTGCCCCAATTTTTTGTCACGACCAACCACAAACAAAAGATAGACAAGAAAGACAAGCAAGGAAAGTCATGAAACATCGTTTCTCCTCTAAATCCTATTATCAGGACATCCTCGAGGAACTAGAAACATCACTATCAAAAGGAAAAGATAAGACAATCATCATCATATGTCGTTGCTTCTCTAAATCCTATTGCTAGGACCTCGTGGAGAAACTAATAACATGATGAAAGATCCCAAGACATTCCAATATAGTGTTTTCCAAGTGTGCCTACATGTCAAGTGTTTTGATGTCAAGATGTCAGTTTGATGGTGTTGAATTCCAAAGTTTCCAAGGTTGATGATGTAAAAATTTTGAGTGTCAAAGTTTTTCAAATTCAGGAAGGACACATCTTGAATAATGTCTATGTTAAGAGGATCAATTGTCCAATATCAAGAGAATCCCTCCAAATGTTAGATGACAATGATAGTACCTAGGAAGGACACATCCTAAGGTATAATTAAATTGCATAGATGACTCTTCAGAAGGACTCATCTAAAGAACAACCAAGAGTTGACAGTTTTGACAAATTTTGATGAGGTTTGACTAATGTTTACTTTTGTTGATATAGCTGATTTGTGCTGATAAAAGTGACTACATGCCAATGCTAACATGTTAATAGGATGGACATGACAACTGAATGATTTCCAGAATTTGATTTATGAGTTTTTCCACTTTAAAGTGACTTAATTGACTTGAAGACTTTTGATGTGTGTGCTAATGCAATGTCATGGGCCCTAATGGACTAACCTAGTGTGGTCTCAAAGGCTCATCAACAGATGGCCTTGCCTACATCATGCACTCAAAGACCTCGTAGTTTGAAAAAACCAATGAATTTGTCTTGATGACCAAGGATTGAGTCAT
>VDFB02018296.1:40251905-40351397 GCA_007258455.2 Sequoia sempervirens
TATTTTTTTGGATTTTTGATAATAAGGGATGAAAATGCAAGGAATGAAAATATAAACTTATATTTTTTGGATTTTTGATAATAAGGGATGAAAATGCAAGGAATGACAATATAAACCTATGTTTTTTTGCATTTTTTGATAATAAGGGATGCAAATGCAAGGAATGACAATATAAACTTATGTTTTTTTTTGGATTTTTTCTTATAATAAGGGATGCAAATGCAAGGAATGACAATGTTGACAAATGCCAAAGGACAATAAGGATTACTAAAATGAGGACTAAGATAACTTGAATGCAAAGGTTTAAGTTCTTTTGAAGAAGGTTTCTCAACTACTCTAAGCTTAATCTATGTCTCAATTTGGGTCATCAAAGGACTTATTAATGTGACTAAAGGCCAAAATGACAAAGTGAGCTTCCCAAACTAGAATTTTGAGTTGCAAAGTTTCACAAAAAGGACAATGACTAAAGGAAATAATGATGACTAAGTCTCATGACCACTTACTCTTAAGGGAAATGATTTTGAAAAGTATGGTAGGGTTTAATTAAGCCAAAATATTCAAATAAAATAAGGACCTAAGGATTACATTATGTATAAAAATGAAGATGATGAACCCTAAAGGATGCAACTAAAATTTTGCAAAACTAAACTTATGGGTAAATGCAAGCTAAAGGTGCAAATGTTTGAAGATTTGAGAGTTTTCTTTCTAGTTTTTGATAGAGACTTCTAGAAAAAGATGTTTAATGACAAATTGGACAAGTTTATTCTCAGGTTTTGATCTGCAACAAATTTTTAATTTCTACTAGGAAAATGTGTTGTTCTAGGTTTTGAATGCATTGCAGTTTTGCAGATGCGTCACAATTTTGGAAAATGTAGTTTTACAGATAACAGATGCGACTCAGAAAATCAATTGTAGCTTTCTGTGAAGTGAATGCAGTTCAAAATAGGAAAATGTGTCTCCAGTGATGACAAATGTGGCTTAGCAGAGTGATTGTGTTGTAGAAAATGGCAAATGTGGTGCAAAAAAGAAAATGTGGTACAACAAATGTGTTGTAGTAGAATATGTCAAGCTTAGTTGCAAAATCTTGAAGTTGTCTCAAGTTGAATGTTTGTTTCTAGATTTGTAAAATGGTGTTTGTTTATTTGAATGTCTGAAAACACTTAGAAAACACAATATTTTGTCTTGATCAAGCACAAAGAAGACAAGCACAATCCTAGGTTAGGCAAGGTCAATATTCACTAGATTCCACATGGGTTTCCCCAACCATACCTATTCTTAATGGATGAATCCATAAGCTTGGACACATGGGCTCCTCCTTATAGTGCACTCACTTCTTAGGTCAACCAAGCTTCCAACCTAGATAAATATCCCATGGTGGGTTGATCACCTCTACTAATAATTGAGAGAATGTGGATGCCTTCACAATGACCATTGTTGCACTAGCAAATAGATGGGATTTTGGCAACTATACAAAGGTTTTTAGTTCGAGACCTCCATTTGAGTGGCCACACATGGGGAAACATTAGCTTTGATAAGGAGGAACTCCAGCCTAAAGAGGTTACATTGAATAGGGTTTTGGAGAGTTCACTTGTCCGTGTGACACATCTGCACTTGTAATCCTAAGTTTTCCATTAGGATTCACATTTATATACCAATCGAGGATAGCTCAGCCAAAGAGCTCTGTTGCTAGTTTGAGTCACCTTGGGGTGAGTAATTTTGCCCACCAAGGAAGGCCCAATTCTTAGAGTCAATAACCATTTCTCTTGCACTCAGGATCGCACAAGTGGACAAGGGGAGAGGATACTTCGATTATTGAATTGGGGTAATACAAAAAATAGATGGGTCTAGTTTTTTGATCACCTAGTTTGCACAAGGTGAGAGCATAATCACCTACCACCTTCAAGAACAATCAAGCAAAGTTCTTTAACCCCCTAATTAAGCCTAAGTCAGACAAGCAGAAGTTCCTTTTAGAGAACCAATGGAAGTGTTTTCTAATCTAGAAATGAACAAAAATAAATGTTTCAAACTAATAGCCTTGGACATTCGAGCCTACAAAACAACTTGTTACTAATTTCAAAAATATGTCTTGGACCCATGAAAGATTCAAAGCAACATGCTGCAATAACCCATTAGTAACTAGAAAAACCCCTAGATTAATAGTTTGCAAATGAAAAATAACAAATTACAAAGATAAATTAGGAAAATTATGTAAAACTATGAATATAAAAATTTACCAGGAACATGCATCATAGTAGAGTGAATGTGTCATTCTGCAAGTTAGATGTGTCTCGAGTTTGTATGCTATGGTTTTTCAGTTAAATGCATCAGTATGCAAAATAGATGCGTCACGATATTCAAATGTGTCACTCTGGATGTCGACTGCATCGATATATTGGTGAATGCATCTTTGCAAATATCAGATGTGACTTGGCTCTCTAAATGCGTCGCAAAGTGGAAAATGAGGTGATGGAAACTTTGAGTGTGTCATTTCATACTAGTAGTTGTAAAATAGAACAAAAAACCATACAAAAAAAAAAAAGGTCACAATTTTGGCATTGGGTTCACCAATGTAACTATGGGAAATTCTCAAGTTAGCAAATTAGTAACTAAATAAATTAAAACCCAAAGTAATAATGAAGCAAACGAGAGGAAATAACATGAAAACAAGAAAGATATTACCTTAAGTCTTCAACCTCCATGATTGACCTCCATTATACCTTCTCTATTTGCTGTAATATGAAGTTTTCCCTCAAATTTTGAGTGAGCAACCTATGACTATATCAAGACCAAAGCAAAATGTTGAAGGATTTGATATAAAATGCAATAATATGAAACTATGCAATTAGTAAGCTAATTTAACTATGACTATGGCATGCCAAAATGTCAAAATACTAAGATGCCAAGAGTGCCTAAGACTATAAATAGCATGAAGGTGACAAGATTGCAAGATGTCATGAAATGAGAAAATGAGACCAAAATTTCTATTTTATAGAAAATGCAATTTTGAATGAATGGACAAGATTGAATATTGACAAGTGCCCTAGAATCAATGGAGAAGATTGAATACAACGACCCACAATTAAAGTAGGGAAACATTAGGTCAAATTTGAAATGGGTGGACAAGATTCAATTTGAGAAAATCAAATCAAGGGATGACAATGCATGTGACAAGGAGATAAAAATGGCACAGAAAAAGAGGTGGCTAGAAAATCACATAATATTAGAAATTACTTGATTTTTGGAGGAAAATATTATTTTGAATTAAAAATTAATTTAAATTCAAAATGGTGGGATCACATGATAGTAAATAATTAATTTGAATTATTTACTAAAATGACAAGGTGGACAATAATTAAATTAATTAAGACTTTATTTAATTATGAGAAGAAATTTGAAATTAATGATGTATTTAAATAAATAAATAAAATTTATCTATTTAAATAATGAGGAAGAAAATTTATGGACAAAGATAATTAAATAAATTAAGAAATTTATTTAATTATGGAGAGACATTAGACCATTAGCGATGTATTTAAATAAATAAATAAAATTTATTTATTTAAATAATCAAGAGGAATAAAGAGACATGAATTAATTAAATAATTCATAATTATTTAATTAATAGTTGAAAGTGGACCAAGGACATAATTAAGATTTCTTAATTATGCTAGAAAGAAAAATGGAAATAATAGAGCTTGCAAGTCTAGTTCATTTTTATGTGTCTATACATACAATAGAAAAGAGAGTCAACATTATTGCAAATGTAGTCTTTATTGATTATCATAAGTGTATAATGTTCCTCACAAGCCAAGGGATTGACTATTTTCATACATATAAAGAAAAAACTATGCCTTTACAAATACATAGAAAAAGAATGCACATAAAGAGAAGGGGGACCCGTCATTGCCTGAATGATGAATCCTAGTTGCCTTGTTCTGCATAATCTTTAGTCTCTCTCGCTTGTCCTACTTCCAGTTGTTGTTTTCCGTTGTTGCTCCAAGGTTCCTTGCATCTGTATGAAGATTGTTGTTAGAGAGATGAAGGGTCACTAATCAAAATATGTGTAAACATCCATAAATATATAATTTGATCTTCATAAGTATTAAAATAGATAGCATACCATATATTTCCAAGAAAACAAAAGAGTTATTAAACATATCTATCATATGCTCTATTTATCTAGCATGTTTGCTCCTTATGCATATATAACATAGATCTTTGTTGCTATTTTTTTTCAATTGATTACAACATGTGGAGTGAAATGTGGCTCCCACAAGGGCTAAGCACAACATGCTACCTATTAATGGGTGTTTTTTTCACCTTATCAACATAGGAAGCACACAAGTGTGCTACCTCTCTTGAAAGGAAATCTCCCATGAACAAGTTGTAGAAAATTACCCCAAGGTCTCTTGGGTGTCAGGTCATAGAAATTATTGGAATATCTCAGTTGGTTGATGCATTATGTTGGTAGTAGAGGGTTGGCCTTTATGGTTTATAAAGCATGGGAAGTTGGGTCTGCAAATGGAGTTCATGAAATTTTTGAGTGTTGTGCTATTGTTACAAGATCAAAACAGTAGTTTAGAACTCCACCTTGATCTTCAGATTTGGTTTTACAATGGGCAATGAACTTTTCTTAAGCTACTATTTAAAAGAAGAGTCAAAAGGGAAGGGGAAGGAAGAATTTCCTAGACCTGAAACTACCAATGAACAATGACAATGGAGGCTGCTATAGTAACTTCCTTAACTGAGTTTTGTTTGGCCAAGAGGAACCCATAGTTACACATAGCTAGTGCTATCTTCTAAGGTCTGAAAATTTTCAAATTGCACATGCACATCATGAACATGCTTGAAAAAACTTGAAAAAATTAAATAAATAAGCCTAAACTAACTTTTCACACCAACTTGTCATCAACAAGTGCCAAAAGTATGGGTTCAAAGCTCATAAAATACCATAACAACAATGTTCATCATCACAACCATTTAAGAAACTAACAACTAAAACTAACTTGGGAGTAAAAACATGCATACATAATGAACAAACTGAAGAGAAACACCCATAAATCATCCAATGTTACTTTCTATTGCTACAAAATTCCTTAACACTAGCTCTCCAACCCCCTACAAATGAGGGGGGGGACCCCTATTTATAGTTTTCCAAAGCCCAAATGAATGGCTAGGATTAATTCACAATGTATGGCTCATATTTTTTTTACACCAAGGTTTCACTTACCCCCACATTATATAGCAATATAAAATACATCTTTGTCTTCTTCTCTATTTTTTTCCTTTAGTGACCTGTTACTATAGCAATTTTGTCCTATAGTTGATTGCCCTTTTACTGTAGTTGAAACTGACTAAGGCTACCCTTTTGTTTGATGGAATTGCAACATTTCTTCATCCAATCAAGCACATCTTGCTTACATATCTGCATTATTCTTGAATGGATTAGCTACCTATGAGATTTGATGAGGCAACCCTTGATGGATTGTAACCGTTAGATAAGAGATGAAACAACCCCTTATTTCCTTTGATTCTTTGGGAAACTATCAATGTTTCATGGTGTTGACTTCCTTTATCATGCAACCATTTGTTTTCCAATCCTCCCTTGACATATTATTTGTCATTTTGGCCATCTTCCCTTTTGAGAATCTCCATTATCTTTGGGATGCATTCATGGGTAGATAGGTGAGGGCATTCCTTAGTATGCATCTTCTATGTAGGTGACATGATCCTTATTTTCTTGGCAGACTTGGTAGGTAACACATAGGCCTCCCATTTGGATTGCATTCCTCATGATCTTACCTTACATCCATCACTTCATGGGAAAACCCCCTTTTATGGTACATTGTTATAGGTAAGTGCATCATAACCAATTTCCTTCTATAATCAGGTCCTTAATGTTCCCCACTATTTGACAGGAGTCTTGCACAAAATAGAAGACTTGAATTAAGCTTATGCAAGTAACGATATGAAACCTTTTAAAATGTGGCTATTTGACATTTGTGTGCCCATTTTAATTGATTTCTTAATCATAATTTAAATAGCCCCATCATAAGAAGCTAACGATGAGCGATGATGTTGCTTAAAAAGAGAAATTAAGGTTTCATTAGAAAGGAACTTCATATTTCAGGGTAGGGAATATCTCCTCATCATACAAACATGATAGGTGTCCTATTTTTCCTTTGGAGTTTCCCCCACATCCTCAAGGCTCTATGGGCCTACTTTATTGATTGATCTTTCTCATTTTATCAAGGATGATCAGCTCATAATCATTAGGCTTAGGGATTGGGGTATCAATAGATGCCCTCTCTCATTTCGTAAGTTTGTGGTCCCCTATATTTCATTCCTTTTGTGGATAGAATAGAATACAAACCCACATCATGTGACCAACCCGTGAGCTTTGTATTGGGATTATGATTTTTTTTATTATAGGGAGGAGCATACAGTTGGTACTAGTACCTGTATTAATTTTTTTACCTAGGCATCCGTTGTGGATGCATTCTCACTCTAGTCATCCATTAGGCCTCTAAGTTAGTGCACAATAGAAGATTATGCAACCATTTCCTCACCCACGCCATTCTTTCTTGTTGTCTGAGAGTGGCTAAGTATGGGCTCAGTATGCCACAATATTGTTGCAGAAGGAAAACAAGGTCATCCTAGTAAGAATTCCATTGTGAGAGGGAAGATACAGGCAACCATCATGAAGTCACCTCTAGGAAACATCCATACTAGTGGAAATCTCCATGGTGGTAGAGGTAGTGGAACCCATCCATTAGGCCTCTGTGGAGGGAAAAACATCTAACTATAGCAAAAGTGACCATGACCCCTACAACAATTCCCCCACTAACCAATGATGAAGAATTTAATTGAACGCACCTCCTGCCAGCCAAGCACCACAACTCATACCTTCACTTACAACCATCACTCACTATTGGGTTGTAACAACCTTAGAAAATACGTCCAATCATGCATTGTGATTCCTTGTCTCCTCTAATTTGTAAGACTTTTCTCTCCTTCGGATGATGCCATCATTGACTAAAGTCACATTGCAGAACTAATCTCATCGAATTCATGCATTAGTTATGAAAAGGTTCCCATGTGTATAGATAGGATTTTGCATGGGGACGTGTTGACATGGCACTATGAACAAATAAACCCTAAATGATTACTTAGAGCCCATCCTCAAAACAAGCACACTGGCCTGAATTCTCATCACCATTTAGAAATATGTCACCCGACCCCTCATCTTTACTTTGTCATCTTGGGAGGCACATTAAGTTGGTGCAAAGCTTTTGCAAATGCTCACTTGGTGCCTTAATCCTTCTTTTCATAATGGTATATGATGTGGTAGCATCTTTCCATCTACTTCCTTAATCCTCGTTCCCTTGATGACTATATTCTTGTTGCATATTATTCACATATTATATCTCAGCCCACTTTACAACTCAGGACTGTGTTTTCAAAAGAGGCAATCGAAATTAACTATGCAAGTTGGCTACACTGGATGGCTGTTATAGGTGAAGGTGGAGGAGATGCCACTGGTGAAAGTCATTAAGGAGATGGTGTCATTTGGTCAGAAACCCACATGAAGTTATCCACCAGTAAATGAGAGTGCAAGCTCTGCATTAGGCATGGATGCGGGGAATAGGTGGCGAGTGGAGGTGGGTTAAATGCCACTCTAGACAATGGATGGGGAGTGTGTGACACCTACATTGGAGAATCCTATCAGCATCGAAGAATAATCATGGTGATTAAGTTTCACCAAGCATTCTATCTCTCCCAATCATTATGTAAACACCTCTTCATTCTCCCCATGTTGCTAGTGGGATGAAATGGAGTTTCCACCGATTGGTGAAATGATTAGCAAAACCCACAATGAGAGTTTATGTGGGGTTTCATGTATGGGTGGAAGCCTATGGGGAACCATAGTCACCCTGCCATTGTAAAACAACAAAGAACACATAGAATTCCACCCTCTCACACCATCACATTCTTTTGTTGACCCGATGCCCTCCTCTACGAATTTTAGAATATTCATGCCATCATCCTTTCGATCCTACTAAATCATTCTCTAGTCCACGCATAGTTGGCTCATTATGATACAAGAATGATAAGAATGCATTGAATAACTTTATTCCTCCCCCCACCATGATGTTCATAGTAATAGTTAGGAAAATATTCATTTGAATATAATACTTCACTTAGTCAATGAAGACATTCTTACATGAGACCACCATTAAAGGGAATAGTGCTCCCCATCCATGGTTTTGAAGTTCCTTATGAGTGGCCAAGCCAAGGAGAAGCAGACAAACTATAGGAAATGTCATGCATATTTTACTCATGAGAATGCCACTTAGCCAATCTTGCAAAAGAATGGCCATTACATGGGTTACCCCCCAATCATTGAAATTTTGCATTCATCTGGATCGATCAAGAGATCACTGTAGGATCATTACTATTTTTTGCACAATAATCACCCTCAGACTATAATATTCATGTTGGATCCACTTAATGCAAGATAACTGACTGATCAATATCAACCAGGAATCCTCACCATTTCCATGCGAAGAGAAATGTCTAGGTTGGCCATGGGTTATCAAAGGTGAGGAGACATAAAGGAGAGGCCATGATTACAGTGGAGGAAATGGCAGTGTGGTGAAATGTGGAATTCGTATGGGAGAAGGTCGTGGTGATAATGCATAAGAATGCCACATTGTGTGATAGTGGGAAAGAGTGTGGGTTCTGCATGGAATGAATCCATCAAGGCATCCATGGGGAAATGGGGCAATGAGGCCATAGTAAGAAACGTTGTCTAAGCAGCCAAGTAAGATGTGGACCCTGCCAACAAAATCTCCACGAGGACGAACATGTGGGATGATGTTAGGGGCACACCACCAAGAAACAACGAGAGACTTGGAGAGAGCCGCAATGTAGGTTCCACATACAAAAATTCTATGGGAAAAAGGCATGCAGGAAGACGTCTTGAGAGGGTTGTCAAGGAAACAGCGAGGATAGATGGAAACCTACAATGTGGGTTCTACATGAACGATGAACGATGGCACCGATTTGCAAGGAGAAGGAAGCTTGAATAAAATGATTTAGTGTGTTGTACTACCTTAGACACAATTTTTAATTTTCTTATGGGCTTCACTTAGACCTCTCATTCACCAACTCCTTCCTTGTTGCATTGGAAATAATGTATTTATAGCCAGTATCTTTGTGAAATTTCTAACCTCCTCCTATTGTAGGTGAAATACATAAATATTTGGTGTAGTCCAATGATGAAAAGGGTAGGATGTTGTGATTAATTTTTTACTAGGGTAATGGCGACAGAATGATGAGACCAAGTGTGAATCTCGCTATGTGGGCAGAACTCATGATTTAGCTGCAACTTGAGTGACAAAATGGGAATGGAAACCTGCATGGGGTGAACCACAATTGTGGGTCCTTGAAGCACGAAGGGCACAATGGTGAAAATGGATGCAGGGTCCATATGTCAAGCAGATGTACAAAAAACATGAAGGCCTAGTTGTTTAGGCGAAGAAGGTCATTGGCAGCTTTGACATGACAAGAGTGGGACAGTCATGCATAAGTGGCCATCTACAAGGAGAGGCCCACAAGGTACTTCACACTTAGTCATTTTTTTTGTTTTGGGCTCAAACGGAGGTAACGAGTGCGGGTTCCACAAGGTGGAAAGATTGCAAGTAAAGGCCATTTGGGAATGGAACATGCACCAAAAAATTCCATCATCAGTCCCTCTCATACCATTCTTTATTCCTTTGGGGAAACTCCCCGTACTTAGTCAAATTTTGCACTTATCAAAAGCAAAGCCAAGAGAGGATCAGGAATAGAAAATTGGTCAACATAGGTGAGACTAGGATTGGAGCAAGAACGAGACTAGAGCCAGGATTAGAGTGGAATATAAATTGGGAACCAACCGATGGTTCTAGGTTCAATTTCCATTCTGATTAAGGGCTCAGAACTGGGATCAAAATGGAATCTGGACTTGGAACCAACAAATGGTTCCAAGTTCAATTTATCTTCCAATTTTTCTTCTGCAAAAAGGATGTCAAGAGGATGTTGGGGCTAGAACCAGGACAAGACGAGAACCGAGATTGGAATGGAATCTAGACATGAAATGATTTGATGGTTCTCGGTTCAATTTCCATTTTAGTTATACTTCTACCAAAAGGAAAAAGGTGTATTCCAGAGGGAACATTTATCAAGAACAAAATCATTTTGGGAATTGATTCCTATAGAAACTCCTATGGTATGAGCTCATTCTTGGACCTACTTCCACTAGTTTATCAAGGATGATAGTTTTAAATTTTGAAGGAAAACTACCAAAGGGAACTCCACAAAGGCTAAGACTTAGAAATTTTGAGGGTGGTGAAACTTGGTCAATTTGAGATGATGACTCTAGGATTCCTTGACCACTTAGGACTTCAAAATAGGGGTCACACAAATAGGGGAAAAGGCTAAGAGTGACTCGATAAAGTGAAAAGAGGGGGTCCCTACCTAAGGAGGGGCATTTGTGCCATAGGCACAAAAAATGGCAACTCACTGGGGAAATGCTCAAGAGAATTTTGATGAAAATTTGGAATCACGAACCCAAAATATCTATTTTCAATCCTCAAACTAGAGAAAACAAACTAGACACTCGACCACATGATCAAAACAACTAGTTAATCCAACCTCCAATAAACTAAAAATCCAAGTGTGTGCATATGTGCCAATTCCCAATCCTTTAGTTTCTACAAGAACCTAAGCTACATACTTTATTCTAACTCCAAAAGCATCTAGGACATTGCCCTACTACCAGTCAGGTGTCCATAGCCCCAATGAGGTTGTCGTTTTGATTCTCCTGAACATTGCTCTATTGCTAGCCAGGAATCCATAGCCCTAGTAGAGTTGCTTGGATCCCCCTAAAAGGTTGAATTCTTTCCTTTTGATTTTTAATGCTTTTCTTTCTTTTCTTTTCTTTTTTATTTTCCCTTTCCAGTTCTTTTCATTTCAACCTGCAAGTAGTGAAGCTCGCACTCGGGGTTGAGAATCATAGTGGCACTGAAGCAAAATTTTAGATTTTTCACTTATCTTCACAAAAGAGACCTGCAACAACCGTCAGATTCTTAAGATGTGTAAAAGATGTAAGATTTTAGAATACATCAAAATCATACCAACCAATGACTTATCCTCTTCAAATCAAACATCCAAGTTACTTGACTCTAATAGAAGACCCTCACCATCCACTCTAGAAACTTGATTAGATTTTGTCGAGGAAATACATAGAACAACCCCTAGGAAAATAAAATGGTTGTTGTGTGCACAAATGTTCCCAAATAAAGGTAGAGAAACCCCGAGCAAAGTAGTAGAAAAGTAGAATCAAATGAAATAAAACACCTAAACTAACCAAAGTAGGAAAGCGGAAGTATGTATATGAACTTGAGGTATGTACACGAAATCTACACTACTCAAAAAGGACTATGTACAAAGATATTCACAAAGCACTATGTTTGGGCAAGGAAAACTGACCTTTAAGCCCGTTGGATTTCGTAATGTATGTACAAGAAATAGGGAAATAATTACAGCTCTAAGCCACACAGATTCATCTTTATATTGAGAAAAATAAAGTTCTTCAACATTGTAGCATTTGAATTTAATCACACATTCAGGAAAAATCAGCAATTGAGGTAATTCATTAAACCCATGGTTGACCCATAAACATGTCCTTTTCCCCTCATTCCCATAATGAAAATGATAAAAAAATTGTAAGTATTCAATGTTCATAGAACGAAAGATAGAGCCTAGATATCATCATGCAGAGGTAGCAATGTGTGATAGTAGAGAGTGAGAACTGCATCATTGGTTGTTGCATCAGTAGCTTCAAGTGGAGGCACTTGATTGTGCATCATTTTTTTATATTGGCTTGCATAGGTTCGGGAAAATAGAGAAGCAAAAACCTCTTACAAGCTACCAGTAGGACCCGCAACCCCTATCAAATATGCTTCAAGGACAAACACTTCATCACGTT
Organism: Sequoia sempervirens; assembly: GCA_007258455.2. Classification (NCBI taxonomy): domain Eukaryota; kingdom Viridiplantae; phylum Streptophyta; class Pinopsida; order Cupressales; family Cupressaceae; genus Sequoia; species Sequoia sempervirens. The sequence continues at coordinate 40,263,937 of VDFB02018296.1, forward strand.
GGTCTTATAGCCGATGACTCCACTTGATTGTTGTATTCAGAAGACAGTGTGTTGTCCCATCACCTTCCCCAAGTATTTACATTATTTTTATGATGTTCAATGTCATGAGAACATGACATGTACAAGTATTTCCTATTGTATCCATCTAAATGCAAAAGAGGGTCAACAATGATCAATGCTACAGGACTCCTAGTTGCCTCTTGTAGTTGGGCAGGTGCATCATCTCTATTGGTAGCTATCAAAACACCCATGGATTTGTCTTCTTTGCTTTGCAGTTCATGTATTTCATCATGGTGTTCACTAGCTTCCTCTTGTTCACTATTGTTATAGATGGAGGAGTTCCTCTCCAAATCTAAAATCTCCAACACTTTGTTGTTTGGAGGTTCAAGTAGCAGGTCTTCATCACCTCCATCTTCTAAAATGTACTCATTCTCAGCATTGGTATACCTCTAAATTATAGCTCCTAATGGAAAAAAATCATCAATGGAGGGCACCTCTTCAAGGGGACCAAGATTTACTATGTGATTTCCTTCCAAGGATTCCCCATAAAGCATGCCTTCCATGGTGTATAAATTCTCTTCAAGAGGGAGGATTCCTGATGAATGATGGACATCTCTTCCATTTGGTCTACTTCATTGTGTAGAAGCTCGAGACTATGTTGATATCCTTCTTTTGTTACTGTCTCAACAACTTCTAGATGACTTCCCTCAGCTAAACTATAACTTGTTCTAGGCTCTTGGTCTTCTACCTCATCTCTGGAAGCAACTACAGGAAGCAATGCACTTGGTTGTCCTTCATGTTCTTTAACTTGCTCAATTACCTCTTAGCATAGTTGACACGTGAACTCTGAATGTGGTAATTCATGGAGCCTGCACCATCTTGGCAACAACAACACCTCCAAATCCACTTGATACCTTAGCTCTAACCAATCCCTTGCTAGCCTTGACACTAGCTCGTTATATCTATTCACGATCGGATCCTCGTCATTACTCGAAAAGGAAGTCTAATGCTAGACAACCATGGCATGTGGTTGTTCCCACTCCAAATATTTGTTTTCAAAAGCTAGATCACTGATATTTACAAAGGAAAGGTCTTCTAGTCTGATTTCACTTATGCATTCATCATCATCTTCTGATGCCCAAGGCTTTAGCCTCTTGTTCTTCTTGTTCTTCTTGTTCTTCAGTATTTTCATCAACTGTCCTAGCACATGTTGCTACAAACTCTAATTATTTATCGTTGATCACCAATGATTCCTCTTCTAGAGTGGAATGATGATCTTTATTGATGGAGAAAATTCCTTCTAATTTCTCTCTACTTGAACTTTCATCAAGAATTTTTGTTGTCTCAAGGAGGTCAACTCCTTCCTCTTGATTTTCAGCCTTAGTGTTTGTTGTTCCAGCACTAACTTGTATCAAATTTCTTGGTTCAAATTTGATGTGTTGTCCTCCAAATGTTGAAAAATATCTTGTCTCATGGGATGAATCCTCTTCACTGGAAGTTGGCTGCTCTTCCTTGTTGAAACTTCCCTTGACTTGAGTGATGATTATTGCACATGATGAACAAGTAAACCCAAAGTGGGGTGCATTATGAAATATGCACCAACTAGACATCAGTACCTCCTCCAATCTTAATCGATCCTTCCTACTCAAGTGTTCTTGGATCAATCCTTTGAATGCCTTGGCTTCTATGTTAGAAAATTCCTTGTCTTGACTTGCAAGAGGCAAAGGTTGATATATTTTGCAAAAGGGAATTTTCCCTTGCAAGACTCTTTCAATTATACTCAAGAAAGTCAAACATCCCAATTCATTGTGCCTGCGAGTGTAATGGATTCTACACTTATCTTCCATTGAAAATTTTGGCAATGGTCTCCTCAATCTTCTATTTAAATCTGCATGTAGTTGAGTGATCTTGACATGTAGTTGGTGTTCCATTTCAACTAAACTCTTGTTCTTGTCTTCCTTGCCTTCAAATTTTTTTATTTTTAAATTTCCAAAAAATGATGAGATTTTCCTATCCCATTTTTTTTACTTGAAGGTTCTTTTCAACTTCCAATTTTTAGCTTTGTAACCTCAAGCTTAGCCAGGACCTCCTTCTGGCACTAGTTCTATTAATGGGTTTTTTTGCACCTTCTCAACACAGGTAGCACACAAGTGTGCTACCTCTCTTGAAAGGCAATCTCCCATGAACAAGTTGCAAAAAATTACCCCAAGGTCTCTTAAGTGTCAGGTCATGACAATGCTTGGAATATCTCAATTGGTTGATGTGTTTTGTTGGTAACATAGGGTCAAAATTTATGGTTTACAAAGCATGGTAAGTTGGGTCTACAAATGGACTTTATGAAATTTTTGAGTGTTGTGCTATTTTTGCAAGTTCAAAACAATATTCTAGAACTCCACCTTGATCTTCAAATTTGGCTTTACAATGTGCAATGAACTTTTCCTAAACTACTATTTAAAAGAAAAGTAAAAAGGTAAAGGGAAGGAAGAAGTTCCTAGATCTGAAACTACCAATGAACATTGACAATGGAGGCTACTACAATAGAAAAACTTCCTAAACTGAGTTTTGTTTTCCCAAGAGGAACCTACAGTTACACAAAGCCAGTGCAATCTTCTAAGGTTTGAATATTTTTAGATTGCACATGCACATCATGAACATGCAATTGAAAAAAGTTGTAGAAATTAAATAAATAAGCCCAAAATAACTTTACACAATAGCTTGTCATCAACAAGTGCCAAAAGTATGGGCTAAAAGCTCATCAAATACCATAACAACAATATTCATCATCACAGCCATTTAAGAAACTAACAACTAAAACTAACTTGGTTGTAAAACCATGCATACATAATGAACAAACTCAAGAGAAACACCCATAAATCATGTGATGTTACTATTTATTGCTATAGAATTCCTTTACACCAACTCTTCAACCCCTACAAATGAGGGGGGAGACCCCTATTTATAGTTTTCCAAAGCCCAAATGAATGGCTAGGATTAATTCACATTGTGTGGCTCAGATTTGTTTTACATCAGGGTTTCACCTACCCTCACATTATATAGAAATATAAAATACATCTTTTTCTTCTTCTCTATTTTGTCCTTTAGTGACCTGTTATTGTAGCAATTTTTGTCCTGTAGCTTATTGCCCTTTTAGTGTAGCTAAAACTGCCTAAGGCTACCCTTTTGTTTGATGGACTTACAACACTTCTTCATCCAATCAAGGGCATCTTGCTTGCATATTTGGATCACTGTTGAATGGATTAGATGCCTCTAATATTTAATGAGGTATTCATTGATGGATCGTAACCGTTAGATAAGAGATGAAACAACCCCTTCTTGCCTCTAATTCTTTGGGAAGCTATCAATGTTTCTTGGTGTTGAATTCCTTTATCATGTAGCCATTTGTTTGTCAATCCTTGACGTACTATCTATCATTTTGGCCATCTTCCCTTTTGATAATTTCCATTATCTTTGGGATTCTTTTGTAGGTGGATAGGTAAGCACATTCCTTAGCATGCATATTCTATGTAGGTGACCTGATCCTGATTTTCTTGACAGACTTGGTAGGTAAGACATAGGCTTCCCATTTGGATTGCATTCCTCATGATCTTACCTTGCGTCCATCACTTCATAGGAAACCCCCTTTTATGGTATGTTGTCATAGGAAGGTGCATCATAAGAAATTTCCTTTTGTAATAAGCTCCTTCAATGATTTCCCCTTTTCGATAGGAATCCTACACAAAATAGTAGACTTGAATTAAGCTTATGCAAGTAATGATATGAAACCTTTTAAAATGTGGATATTTGGCATTCGTGTGCCCATTTTAAATGATTGCTTAATCATAATTCAAATAGACCCATCATAAGCAGATAATGATAAGTGACGATGGTTCCTAAAAGGATAAATTCATATTTCATTAGAAAGACACTTCATATTTTGGGGTAGGGAATATCTCCTCATCATCTAAACATGATAGGTGTCTGGTGTAGGAGCACCTTGTTGCATTCAAGCCTCCATGAGGAAAAATTGTATAAATTAATTAAATTAGGTGTTTTAATGTTTTAATAAGGTTGGATGATCCATTTTATATATGTTTGAAGTCATTTGGAGTCATTGATGAAGGTTTGGTGTCATTTAGTTGAAAAATGAAAACATTGTCAAAAGTTGTCAAATGTTGTCATAACAACTCTTCTTGTTAAATGAAAACTTTTTAGAAGTTTGTTAAAAGTTTTTAAATTGTAGTTTTAGGTTGTTTGGGGGCATAAATTGATTGCAAGAGCATAAAATTGGCCTCCAAGTCGAATTGGGGGTTGGAATGTAGATTGAACAAGAATTTATGAATTAAGAGATGATTTTTCTGCAAATTTCCAATGTTCTTCCCTGTTCTCTTACATGTTACGGATTTGTATGAAGTTTTACAGACCTGAAATTGATTTTTATAGATATATTAATGAACTATCTTTCATTTTAATTTTTTTTGTGTTTTTTCATTGAGTTTGGCGAAAGTTATCATCATTTTACCATTGGCAGCCCTATGGGATTGTTTTCTCTTAAAGTTGCAGGTTGTTGCAGAGAATGGTACAGATTTTATAGATGAAAAAAAGACCTTATACCTATTTTAAATGTTATATATGTGAATCTAGTTTCATTTTCACTTGGTTTGATCAATTTTCATGGGGTTTTGAGTGATTTATGACATTTTTGGTGAAGACTACTCAATTCTGAAACTAGGGTTTCTAGCAGATAAGAAAAAATCATATCTTTTTATTCCACCATCAAAAAGTGATAAAAATTGGTGAAACATTCTAGTTTTACATGTTCTAGAAAAATTTTAAAGGAAAAGGATTCATTTGCTCATTTGCATGAGTTATAGTAGATCATGTGTTTCATTTTGGTGGAGAGTGGTAAAAGAAACATGGTTTTCTTGATGTTTGAACAAAGCTATGCATAGTTTGTTTATGGTTGGCCTTAAATCGTTGTTGTCTAATATTTGGATGGTTATAATGATTTTTTTTTTATTAATCTAAGCATGTTGAAATCATTTACCAAGTCTGATAGATATTGGATTCCATTTGTGTAAGTTGGACCCATGTTGCTCAAGGTTGAAGGATTGAGATTGCCTCAAGAATGAAGAATTTCAATTGTGTACTTGATTATTGCCAAGAATATAGAAATTTGATGGTATGAACTCTCTTGCTTTGCATCAATGTCCTAGTTTTCGTTTGGATTTTCCCCACATCCTCAAGACTCTGTGGGCCTACTTTGTTGATCGGCCTTTCTCATTTTATCAAGGATGATCAACTCATAATGATTAGGCTCAAGGCTCGAGGTATCAACAGATTCCCTCTCTCATTCTTTAAGTTCACAATCCCCTGTATTTCATTCCTTTTGTGGATAGAATAGAATACAAACCCACCTCATGTGACCAACCCATGAGCTTTATATTGGGATTATGATTATTTTCTTATTACAGGGAGGAGCATACAATCGACACTAGTACCTGCATTAATTTATTTTACCTAGGCATTTGTTGTGGATGCGTTCTCACTAAAGTGATCCATCAGGGCTCTAAGTTAGTGCATGGCATAAGATCATGCAACCATTACCTCACCTACACCATTATTTCTCATTGTTCAAGAGTGGATAAGTGTGGGCTCGACATTCTGCAATGCCATTACAAAAGGAAAATTAGGTCGTCGTAGCAAGAATACCACCGCTAGAGGGAAGATGCAGATGACCATCATGAATTCATTGCAGGGAAACATATGCAATGGTAGAGGTAGCAGAACCCACCCGCTAGGTCTCTATGGAGGGAAATCCATTCAACCATAGCGAAAGTGACCATGACCTTTGCAACAATTATCTTTGGCATGCATTTGTAAGAGGATAGGTAAGGAAATTCCTTAGCATGCATCTTCTGTGTAGGTGACTTGATCCTCATTTTCTTGGAAGACTTGGTAGGTAACATGTAGTCCTCCCATTTGGATTGCATTCCTCGTGATCTTAGCTTATGTCCAACACTTCATGGGAAAACCCATTTTTATGGTACATTGTCATAGGTAGGTGCATCATAAGCAAATTCCTTTTATAATCAACTCCTTTGATGATCTCCCCTTTTCGATAGGAGTCCTGCACAAAATAGTAGACTTGAATTAAGCTTATGCAAGTAATGATATGAAACCTTTTAAAATGTGGCTATTTAATGTTTGTGTGCCCATTTTAAATGATTGCTTAATCATAATTCAAATATCCCCATCATAAGTAGATAACGATAAGTGACGATGGTGCTTAAAAAGAGAAATTCATATTTCATTAGAAAGAGACTTCATATTTTGGGGTAGGGAATATCTCCTCATCATCCAAACATGATAGGTGTCCTAGTTTTCCTTTGGAGTTTCCCCCACATCCTCAAGACTCTATGGGCCCACTTTGTTTGATCGAACTTTCTCATTTTATCAAGGATGATTAGCTCATAATCATTAGGCTCAAGGCTTGGGGTATCAATAGATGCCCTCTCTCATTCTGTAAGTTCATGGTCCCCTATATTTCATTCATTTGTGGATATAATAGAATACAAACCCACCTCATGTGACCAACCTATGAGATTTGTACTAGGATTATGATTATTTTCTTATTACAAGGAGGATAATATAGTTGGCACTAGTACCTACATCAATTTTTTTACCTAGGCATCCATTGTGGATGTGTTCTCACTCCAATCATCCATCAGGCCTCTGAGTTAGTGCATGGCATAAGATCATGTGACCATTGCCTCACCCACACCATTCTTTCTTGTTGTTCAAGAGTGGCTAAGTGTGGACTCGGCATGCCAAAATGCTATTACATAAGGAAAAAGAGGTCGTCGTAGCAAGAATTCCACCACGGGAGGGAAGATGCAAGTGACCATCATGAATTCATCGCAAGGAAACATCCATGGTGGTGGCAATATCTACTATGGTAGAGATAGTAGAACCCACCTGCTGGGTCTCCATGGAGGGAAAGTCATTCGACCATAGAAAAAGTGACCATGGCCTCCAAAAAAATTCCCCCACTAACCAATGATGAAGAACTTAATTGAATGCACCTCCTACCAGCTAAACACCATGACTCATATCTTCGTTTACAACCATCATTCACTATCGGGCTATAATAGCCTTAGAAAATACATCCAATCGTACATTTTGATTCCTTATCTCCTCTAATTTTCAAGACTTTTCTCTCCTTTGTACAATGCCATCATTGACCAAAGTCACGTTGCAAAACTAAGCTCATCGAATTCATGCATTAGTTATGAAAAGGCACCCATGCATGCGGATAGGATATTGTGTGGGGACGTGTTAACATGACGCTATGAACAAATCAACCCTAAACAATTAAATAGAGCCCATCCTCAAAACAAGCACACTGGCCCAAATTCTCATCTCCATTTAGAAAGACATCACCCAACCCCTCGTCTTTACTCTATCATCTTGGGAGGCACATTAAGTTGGTGCGACAATTTTGTAGATACTCACTTGGTTCCTTCAGGCTTCTTTTCTTAATGATCTATGATGAAGTAGCATCTTTCAATCTACTCCCTTTAATCCTCATCCCCTTGATGACTATATTCTTGTATAGTATTCTTCACATATTATGCCTCAAGCAACTTTACAACTCACTATTGTGTTCTTAGAAGAGGAAACCAAAATTAACTATGTGATCTGGCTATACTAGTTGGCCGCTACGGGTGAAGGTAGAGGAGACGCCGCCAATGAAAGTCATTCAGGAGATGGTGTCATTTGGTCGAAAGCCCGCATGAAGTTATTTTCCTGTAAATGAGAGTGTGGGCTCCGCATTAGGCATGGATGTGAGGAATAGGTGGCAGGTTGCCATGGGTCAAATATTGCTTTAGATGGAGGGGGATCACGTGGCACCCACATTGGAGAAGCTCGTCGGCATCGAAGAATAAGCATGGTGATGAAGTTTCACCAAACATTTCGTCTCTCCCAATCATTAAGAAAATGCCTCTTTTTTCTCCCAATGCTACTAGCGAGATGCAATGGAGTTGATGCTGATCAATGAAATGAGTTGTGGAACCCAAAACGAGAGTTTTCATGAGGTTGGTTGCATAGGTGGAAGCCTATGGGGAACCATAGTCACCCTATCATTATCAAACAACAAAGAACACATGGAATTCTACCCTCTTGCACTTGCACATTCTTTGGTCAGCGCGATGTCGTCCTCCAAATTTTTTAGAATATTCATGCCATCATCCTTTCAGTCCTGCTAAATCATTCTCTAGTCAACACATAATTGCCTCATTATATTACAAGAATGATAACAATGCATCAAACAACTTTATTCCTCCCCCCACCATACTATTTGTAGTCACAACAAGGAAAAGAGTCATTTGAATATAATACTTCACTCATTCAAAGAAGACATTCTTACATGAGACCTTGATGAAAGGGAATAGTGCTCCCCATCCATGGTTTTGAAGTGCCTTATGAGTGATCAAGCTGAGGAGAAGCAGACAAACTATAGGAGATGTCATGCGTATTTTACTCATGAGAGTGTTGCTCAGTCAATCTCACAAAAGAATGGCTATTACACGGGTGACCCCCGATCATTGAAATTTCATGCTCATTTGGTTTGATCAAGATATCACTATAGGCTCATTACTATTGTTTGCACAATAATCACCCCTCAGACTATAATATTCACACTAGATTCCCCTAATGCAAGATAGCCAATTGATCAATATCAACCAGGAAGCCCCACTGTTGCCATGTGAAGAGAAATGTCTAGGGAGGCTGCGGGTTAAAGAAGTTGGGGAGACATAAAGGATATGCCTTGAATAACAATGGAGGTAGCGACAACGTGGTGAAATGTGGAATCCACATGGGAGAAGGTCGTGGTGGTAATGCACAGGAATGCCACATTGTGCGATGGTGGGAAAGAGTGTGGGTTTTGCATGGAATGAATTCGTCAAGGAATCTATGGGGAAATGGGGCAATGAGGCTTTAGTGAGAAACATCGTCTCATTAGCCAAATAGGATGCAGACCCTATCAACAAAGTCTCCTCAGGGACAAATGTGTGGGATGATGTTAGGGGGATGCCACCAAGAAACATCGAGATACATGGAGAGACCCGCAATGTGGGTTCTGCATACATAAATTCCACGGGAAAAGGCATGCAAGAAGACATCTTGGGAGGGTCATCAGGGAAACAACAAGGACAAATGGAAACCCGCAATGCAGGTTCTGCATGAATGACAGATGATGGCACCAATTCAGAAGGATAAGGCAACTAGAATAAAAGGCTTTATTGTGTTGTACTGCCTTATACACATTTTTGAATTTGCTTATGGGCTTCACTTAGACCTCTCATTTGCCAACTCCTTCCTTGCTGCTTTGGGAATCATGAATTTAAGGCCATTATCTTTGAAACATTTCTAACTTCCTCCTACTATAGGGGAAATACATAAATATCCAATGTAGGCCAATGATGAAAGAGGGTAGGATACCACGATTAATTTGTTGCTAGGGTAATGACAATGGAACGATGAGACCAAGTGTTGATCCCGCTATGTAGGCAGAAGTCATGATTTAGCCACCACTTGAGCATCAAAATGAGAATGGAAACTAGCATGGGATGACCTACAACTATGGATCTGCAAAGCACGAAGGGCACAATGATGAAAATGGATGTGGGGTTGATATGTCGTGTGGACATAAGGACAATGTGAAGGCCTATCAATTTAGGTGATGGAGGTCATTGGCTACTTTGACACAGTAAGAGTGGGATAGCCATCTGCAATTGGCCATCCGCAAGGAGCAGCCTGCAAGGTACTTCACACTTAGTCATTTTTTTCATTTTCGGCTCAGACGAAGGCAAGGAGTGTGGGATCCACAAGGTAGATAGATTTCAAGTCAAGGCTATTTAGGAATGATACATGTACAAAAAAATCCCATCATCAGTCCCTCTCATACCATTCTTTATTCCTTTGGGGAAACTCCCCATACTCAGTCAAATTTTTCACTTATCAGAAGTAGAGCCAAGAGAGGATTAGGAATAGAAAACTGGTCAACATAGGTAGGAATGGGATCAAAGCCAAAATGAGACTGGAGCCAGGATTAGAATGAAATCTAAACTAGGAACCAACTAATGGTTCCAGGTTCAATTTCCATTTTGGTTCCGCCTCCACCAAAGGATAAGGGCTCAGAATCAAGATAGGAGTGGAATATGGACTTGGAACGAACCGATGGTTCTAGGTTCAATTTCCATTTGAGTTTTTATTCCACAAAAAGGATGTCAAAAGGATGCCAAGGCTGGAACCAAGGTGAGACCAAAATTGGGATCAAAATGGAATCTAGACTCAACCAATTAATGGTTCCAGGTTCAATTTCCATTTCGATTTTGCTTCCACCATAAGGAAAAAGGTGTAGTCTAGAGGGAACATTTATTAGAACAAAATAATTTTGAGAATTGATTCATATAGAAAATCTCATGGGATGAGCGCATTTCCAAATCCGCTTCCACCAGTTTATCAGGGACAACAGTTTTAAAGTTTGAAGGAAAATTGCCAAAGGGAACTCTGCAAAGGCTAAGACTTAGAAATTTTGAGGGTGGTGAAACTTGGTCAACTTGAGATGGCAACTCTAGGATTCCTTGACCACTTAGGACTTCAAAGTAGGGTGCATGAAAAACAAGGCAAAGGCTGAGAATGACCTCCTAAAGTGAAAAGAGGAGGTCCTTGCCTAAGGCAGGGCATGTGTGCCATAGGAACAACACTACCCTCTTGTGTTTTAGGAGGGATGGGAAATTGACAAACTTGATCAAATCAATGATAAACCTATTCTTCATGAATTAAATCAATATGGAGTCATACCAGTTGATCAAATTTCATTATTTGATTCAATAGATGCAACAAAATGGTGTGAATTATCAAGAAAGATTACTCTTCATCTTTTTGCAATGAATCAAACAATAGGTTGCCATCATGTTGATCAAAGGGGCAGCCATTTCTTCTTGGAAATCTTACTCTATTGGATCTATGTCTTTCAATCTTCTTAAGTGGATCCAAATTCCATTTAAATAGTGATATGAGTTGTATTTAATTTCCATCATTTTTCAAGGAGCTAGTAAAGAAGGGAACAAGAACAAGGACAAAAATCATTAAAAGATGAAATAGTCTATCTCTTCCCAATAAATAGATAATTTATGTGATAATGGTGAAAAATGAAGCACAAATGCATCAAGTTCAATTATGGATAATCACATACTAGAGGATCTATTAAGTCCTATTGAGAGCTATCATGAATTAAATGGAGTAGCACACAATGAGCAATTGAATGCAAGGCCAAAGCCATCATGTCAGCATGTTGTCCCAAAGAGCTATGCATGAACAAAGAGGAAAATTACTACAAGACAAGAGAGGATGAATATAAAGGAATCATCTATGTTGGGACAAAATATAGTGAAGGAACAACCTCAATATATGAATGACAGTCATATAATACTGACAGCCAGCTAATAAGCAAAGGACTCAGTCAAATAGTTTTTGAAAGAGTGAGGGGAGTTTTTTCTTTCTTTTTGCAGGAATTGTAGCTTATCTTGGAGCTTTTTTAGGTAGGAGACAACATTGTTACTTAGTATCATACATGTACAACAATATGTAACACCATTTATATTAATGAAATTCAATGTTTTACCTTCTTAGAAGCTAATTCATTGTGTGTAGTGTGGTTATTGATGAATGTTCCTATGAGTTTTGGTAACTCGGGTTCAATGTTTGTCTCATTTTAGCACCTTTATGTAGAATAAACATATATTTTTGCAAGTTGTAATTTTTGTGGTGGGTCAAATAACTATTTTCGTTGTGAAATAATTCCTTTCCTTCAAAAGTGTTAAGTAAATAAAGCCTCCTTGCAGAACACTTATGCATTAATATATAAAAATATCTAAGTTATGTTAATTTGAGATTTTGATGAAATTCTATGTTAAAACAACACTATAGGTTATGGGAAATAACATTCAGGTGCATCACCACAAGGGTTTAGTTTCTATTTCATGTTTCTTTCTCCCCTTTTCCTAACAAGAAATAGTTTAGGCAACACCATTTAGGAGCCAACCTTATCTAGAGGTCCATTCCAAGTTTAGGTGACCCACAACCTAGGAGTGTTCCCATGTTGCTCCAAATTGCTAAGTTTTGTGACTTAGCGAGGGTGCAAATTTGAAGAGTTAACAGTTTTAAATTGTAAAGGACATAATGTAGACACCCAAAATTTTCTTCTAATTTCTTCATATTGACTTCTCATTAATAAATTAAATAAAACATTATTTAAGTAAATATTCCTTCAATTGACCCTTCTTCACCAATTAATCAATTAATTTTTCCCTTCATTCCCTTATGTTAATTAATTAATTCATTTGAGACTATCCAATTGATTAATCAAATTAATCCCTCATTGAAATTTGGACCACTAATTTTTAATTGATCATATACATGGAAAAAATAATTTGTCCTTTAATCTTATCCTTCCAATACATTTTACATGGATGAAGAATTCTATTATTCTTCATCCATTTGTCTAAAACACTCCATACTCCCACATGTGTGAGAATAATAACTCATCACACTCCTTTCTCACTCATGTGTGAGCATTCATTCCCTTCCACCTCACATCTATTTTCTTGAATCTCCTCCAATCTTGTGAATTGATGAAATCATATCCATTGAACAAGAATATTATTTTCTCCTTGTGATACTTATCACAAGGCTATGAATCCTCTCCATGCAAATGTATCTTAGCCCTCAATTCTATCTTTCCATCTCATACCTCAATTTTTCTCTTGAGAAATCTACTTAATGGATGCTTTCCAAATCATTTGATATCTCTTGTCTACATGATGTCCATATGGTGCCTTTTTTGCTACCAAATCACTCACATTGTACTCAAGTATGCTATCAATATAGTGAATTATAACAAAGAGAATCCACATTCAATCAATTGGGACACATCCAAATTTCATAATAAAAGTATAAATGTTGTTTTGATTATATAATACCTTACATTTTTTATTATCTTTATTATTTTTTCCATCTTGAGTGGGAGATTTTATCTGAGTTTTAGGTTTGTATTTATTACTAATACATTGCATTGAGCTTAAATAGATGGTCCAAAAGTTGGAACTTGAACATTTCTACCATCTACGGAAAGTCCTCTATCATAGATCTATATCTCCTATGTCTTTTCTCGGTCATTACTTTTAACTATACTTACAATATTAAACTTTTTATTCTATCATATTCTTGGCTAGGAGATTGAGGAGGAGTAGGTGCTCTTGGAGGACTAATAATTGGAGTAGAAGTTGGATCTCTTAGATGACTACTATATGGAGAATATGGGGTCATAATAGAGAAGGATTTAAGAGAAGAAGTGGGTGAAGGGGTCTTCGTCTAGGTTGGAGTCCCTTTTGATGAAGGAGACTCTTTATTAAATGATCAAAATTGGAGCTCCACTTCTTCCACCTCTCTTTTTTTTCTCATTCTTTCTCTTCCTTAATTGTAGTATATGCTTAAATATTTATTTGGGGAAAATCCATTTATTGTGGTTGAGGTGAGAATGATATTACCATTGGGATTTGTTATGTTTGAATTTTTAGTTGCATCTAAGGGTTGAAGTGATTATAATGTGGGGACTACTAGAAAGAGGAGAAGAATAAAGGACTTGAATTTACTTCTTTTGTTTCTATTTTCCTCCATAGGATTCCATCCTTACTATGGTATAGTGTGTTTTTACCCTAAAATAGTGCAAAACAAATGAAACAAAATTAAAGTAAAACACAAAACAACACTTTGAGATTATCCTAGATGAACTTGAACAAAGAAAAGAGAAAATCCAATAGACTACCTTTCCCAAGTTGATTGATTGTTTGGCCCTTCAGATTCGATTGTTTGTGTGCTCCTTTGAATGGAAAATCGCATGAAACAAAGTGAAAAATGATGTAGATGTTAAAGGGGATGAAATGGTGAAAGTGGGTAATTGGATAAGTGCCTAAAATGGATGCAAATTGAGCTTAAAATTTGCAGCAATGTTGGAAGTGTAGAATGCTTGAAGGATTGAAAGCTTGAGAATGCAATGTGCTAAATGTCCAAATGAGGTCAAATTCCTCTAATTTTAGAGGATTCAGCCATAATAAAATGAAGGGCTAGGATTTATCCATGATTGACCAGATGGAGGGCTATGGTGAGTTGAGGACTCACGAGCCCTCACATATTTCCAAGTGGCAATGAGGTGTAAAGGTGGATGATGATGTGGAGTTACTTGCAAGTACCTTGGGATTGGGACAAGATCTCCTCATAAAGGAGGTACTTGTCCCCATGTGATAGATAGGACATATGAGGAATTAACAATTCCTCAATAATCCTTATGGGGAAGAGCAAAATCCTTGAAATAGTAAATGTGAATTTTTAATTCACATGGAGAAGAGGTTGCCTTGTAAAATGGAGAAAACATTAATGAAAGTTGACCTAGGGGGTTTTCCATAAATAGAATGGGGATTAGATTGACCTAACCATATGATTAGGTTGTGCAAACAGGTGATTAAGGAGGTAAATTAGGGATTAGAGGCAAGTTGCAAGTTATGGAGGATGTGGCCTTAATCTTGATTAAAGATGTGCACATCCAAATCATGGATTAATTAAGTTAATCCAGATTAAAGAGAATTATGGAGGATGGGATAAGGAGAGAGAAAATTGAATTTAAAATTGATTTAAATTCAAAAGGTGGAATGACTAAATTTAGTGAATTAAATCAATTTAATTAATTTAGAGAGGAAAGAGGCACAAAAGGTAAAGCATTTAATTATTTAAATTAAATACCTTAGAAACCAATAGAAAATGAGAAACATTAATTAAATAAGTCGTTGAATTAATGTTGATGTAGGGATGAAAATATATGAATAAAGTAGATGAATTTGACCATGTAGGAGTGGTCAAATTTGGATGTCTACATTTTTCCCCTCTTGGAAATATTGTTAGAATAACAGTGTTTCCAAGAAAAATAAAATGCAAATGACTTGATAGAGGAAATGACCAAAAGATGATGCCCAACCATGGGAAGAGTTGCATAAGCCATCTAAATGATGGAAAATGAAAGAAGATGCCTTAGTCTTGCAAGGGACTATGGGCTAGATAGAGAAATAGAGGAACATGATAGGGTATGTGCCCTTGAGAGGGCAGTTGGAGAAGAAAAAGGGGCCTTGGGAGACTTCCCAATATGAGAAAATAAAAAGGTACCATGGGATAGATCTTGAAAAACCATGAAGATTGGCATTTGAATGGATGCAAATGAATGCACTGTGTGTAAATGGTGGCCCATGGAAGTTAGAGGATTAGTTAATTAAAAAGAAAGTTACATATGGGAAATAATGCCCAAAATTTTAAAAAGGTAAAAAAAAGAGGGAAGGTAATATATAGTAATTTTAGAATTACTATTCCTCATTTACACACCTAGCAGTTGAGTGAGAGAGAGGAAAAGGTGACAAGGATGGATGATGAGTATGATAACAAGGACGAGATGTTCGTGAAGGATGCGATCATCCACCGAGGCGACGAGGCACGGAGGTTCTACCACAAGCGCATGGTACCCTGCCAGGTTAGCTCCAAAACCTTTCTTTGTGATTTTAGCTTAATTTTGAAAAAAATTAAGCATTTGAACATCTCAGTTTTGGGAATGGGATAGTTTAGGAAAATGGGTTGTCAAAAAAATGGCAATTTCGCCCAAATTTTTAGGTGAAATTGCCTATTAGAGGGGCAGGCGTATTTGCCTATTTTAGAGGAAAATTTGGTTAAACGAGGGGGAAAACACCCAAAGAGGACAAGGTTGAATAGGGGAGGGGCAGGTTCACCCTAGAATTGGATGAACCCACCAAGATTTTGGCTACACAAAGGGAGAAAAGGGTGAATTCACCTACAGGATGGGTGAATTCACCCATCATAAGGGTGAATTCATCTGCGACATATCCACCCACTAGATGGGCAACCCCGATTGCCTTGGGAAGGAAAGCATACACACTTGTGGGATGGATGAACCTACCCATCTAGGCAAGATGGGTGGACTCGCCCATCTTATGGGCGTCCCTCATCCCAAGGGCAGGCAGACTCACCCTTTGGAAGGGTGAACCCACTTGACCCAGGGGGTGGGAAGATTCGCCCATCGGGTGGGTGAACTCACCCACCTGGAGGGAAAACTCACCTATCCCAAAGGGATGGGTGGATTCACCCATCAGGCGAGTGAATTCGCCTATCCAGCAAGGATGGGCAGATTCACTCAATAGATGGGTGAATTTTCCCATCTAAGAGGAATGGGCAGATTAGCCCCTCAGAGGGGTGAATTCACCTCTTAGTTGGGCAAAGTTTCCCAAACTAGAGGGCTAAGTGGGGGAAAATAGGCAAATTTTCCTAAATGGAAAATTCACCTAAAAGGGCCAGTTAGATGCAAAAGGGGGAGTTAGAAAGAGATGAATTCACCCGAATTGGATAATTTTGCTAAAGAAAGGGGAAAAAGGATGTGGGAAAATGGAGAAGTTAACTTGTGGGGAGAAGAAAAGGGGGGAATAGAAAAGTGACAATGTTTAAAGATAATTAACATGTGGGTTGATGTGGGTGCAGCGTTTGGACACTCTACGAACATAGGAGAGGAGATTAGCAATTTCGGAGGCAACAATCATCATGATGAATGGTGAGGACCATGTGGAATTGGCATGAGTGGGCTTGCTACACATGCTTATATATCCAACCATCAAAGCACATCGAGCACTATTGACTGCATTGATAGAGTGATGAAATTTTGAGACATCTACCTTCCATCTCCCAATAGGGGAGATGACAGCGACATTGGAGGACATATGGTAGATCTTATGGTTACCGATAGTTGGTTACCTAGTGATTTGGACATGATTAGAGGGAGAGGAGTGAGCTCAGACCCTACAAATCCTATTTGAGCAAGTGGACCTACCGACTCAGGGAGTGGAGTTGGATCTAGATGGGTATGTCAGGTTGGGGGTGCCACCACTACCCTTGCATCTCTATGGGATCATTAGTTGGATTTTGATGGCAGATTGGAGTGGGAGATTTTGTAGCCTTGAGATTATTGAGGTTGTCTACCATATTGTGGAGCAATGAGAGGGAGAGTTTACATGGGGGCCATGCATACTAGCATAGTTGTACAAGGACATGCACGTGGTATGTTATCGCCGTGCGCTCAACATCACACATGTCACATTGCTACAGGTATGAGCTTGGGAGTACATTAGGATGGATAGGATAGGGATTTTGGTAGGAGGGGAGTAGGATGTCACACTACTAGTGGCATACTAGTACGAGACAAAGTACAATTGGAGGTTCCATTATCATGAGATTGGTGATCTAGAGAGATGGAGGAGATTGGATGATCTAGGGGAGGACCAGATAGTGTGGAGGCCATATATGACATGATGGTTTTCTAGATGGAGTGATGATGAGGTGAGACACACAGGATACTTATTTATAGTGTCCTATTTGATTGGGAGAGACCCAGGTATCGTGGATCTCCACAGGCACAATAGGGTGATGAGATAGTTTGGATTGTAGCAAGAAATTCCTCTAGGACCTTAGAGATTTAAACAAATCAGTCGAGAGTGGCTATGGGGTGATTCAATCCTAGTAGACCTTGCTAGACAATAGTGGGTAGAGATATGATAGGTATCATACCCAAGTAGGAGAGGTGAAGAGGCGAATACAGGGGTGATAGTGAGGTATTCATAATGGTGGGATGACACCAAAAATGATAGATGATGACCATGGAGCCAATTATAGGGGCATTGGGTTATTGTTTAGCGGATGAGAGGAGATTGAGGAGGCAGTGGAGAGTTAGGTAGAGAGGAGGACAACAGAGGCAGCTACAGGAGGAGGCAGAGGTAGAGGAGAGAGAGGATTGATGGAGGGTGGGGCAGGAGGAGGCAATGGAGATAGATGCCCCAGATGTGGATCCACTAGCAGTAGTACCATATGTAGCACCACCATTAGAGGACCCAAATGTGCTATTGAGAGGGGATACAACAAGGCTGTAGATTGCAGAGTAGAGACTCTTGGAGTCTAAGGTAGAGAGGAGTAGGTTGCTAGTTGAGGTGGACAGGATATGCAAACAGGGAGAGAGGGACTATGGGGTGTTGGTAGATGAGGCCGCCCTACAGGTAGATGAGGCAGGAAAAGTTGTGGAGGATTTGAGGAGATAGCTAGTAGAGCTATGGTAGGAGAGGGATAGGTTGGTGGTGGAGAGAGACATATTGTAGGCTAAGGTCACGAGACTACAGGTAGGGGGATAGAGGGACCTCAAAGAGGTGGAAAACTAGGCACCTACATAGGTCCTAGAGGAGGCAGAGGGGGATATGGAGGATTTGAGGAGATAGGTGACAGATTTGCTAAGGGAGAGGACTAAGCTAAGGTAGGAGCCAGATGAACTTTCTGACAGAGTAGAGATAGCAGAGTAGATAGTTGGAGAGGCAAGGCCAATGTTAAAGAGAGAGGAGGTGTGATGGCATAGATACGAGCCTTGCAGGGTGAGAGAGATACAATATAGGCATGGTCACAGACCATATAGGGTGAGAGGGACAAGATGGAAGAATAGGTACAGACACTATAGCATGAGAGGGAGGTGGCAAAGGCACAAGTTCAGACTTTGTAGGTTTAGGGGGGCACAACAGTGGTTGTTGAGTTGGTGGCACATATGCAGGTGCAGAATGACTAGTTAAGGCTAGCACAAGATGCCTGGGATTAGGAGAGGAGACATATCACAAGATTATGGGATAGGTACAAGATGGAGAGAGAATCAACTAGGATATAGGTGCTAGAGAGGGATGAGTACATGTGGGAAGGTGAGTTTCTATACAATGGCCTACTACATGGCAGCCCCATATCTAAGATAGCACATAGTTGCCTACGTCAGGGCAGTGCCACAAATGCCAGCACCATCATGGTCCCTAGGGACACACACATGGGGATATAGTAGCTACTGACAGACACCCCCACGCAGGGGAGGAGTGCCAAACTCACCATAGAGGTTTGATGTAGAAAGCTTGGGGTAGAGATAAGAGAGGACATATGACAAGATACCAATTTTTTGACTGGTGTAGGATGGATGTACAACACAGAGCAACAAAGATCTCATTTGATTCATAGCACTGTACTTTTATTTTATTTGATGATCATGAGAAAACATGTATTTTGATGATATGATGTTCTAATGGATGTTATACTTTTTGATATTTATGTGATATGCCAGAGCCCTTATTGACACCATATTGTGATTATGTGATGGATGATTTACTTATGTACATATGTATGCATGTGATGTTGTAGATGATTATGATTATGCCTATATGTTGATAATGATTCATGTGCATGCAAATAATTTTATTATGGATGATTATGATGATGATGTGATGCATGTATATGTTTATGATGATGATTTGTGTGTATGTTTATATGGATAACATGGATGTGATGCATAATGCCTAATGGTTTTTGATGCAGGTGGTGATGCATGTATTGTATTGATGAGATAAAATAATATGCAAATGGATTGATAGTAAAATGAATCTAGATGCTTAGAATAACCAATTAAGATTAACTTAAAAAATTTAAAATGAATATGAGATGAAAATGCACATGGAAAGAAATGTAATATATGCAATGGATTAATAATGAAATAATCATAAGATGCTTAGAATAACCAATTAAGATTAATCTAAACAACTTAAAATAAGAGGATATGATAATGCACATGGGAAGAAACAAGATATTATGGTCCTACAATGCTAGATGGGATGCAATTAAATTCCTTACAAACACTAATAACTAAATGGAATGCAACTTGTGCATGAGTGTAAATAAGGTCTCACATAGTGATGGAAGCCCATGGTATGCCGACTTTAGGTGTTGCTTCTGTTGTGTCAACCACATAAGCTAAAGCAACTATGATAAGCATGTGATGTGAGACCATACCTGTCAAGAACCATAGCTATCCTTAGAAGAAATGGGATGTGAGACAAATGTTTTCACAACCAAAATCATAGATTTGGGATGAGGTGATAAATTCCATGCAAAAAGTAAATGCAATCCTAATGCTATTTTCCATTCTTGGAGCATTGATTTTTACTATAGCATAAGACATGACATACCAAGATATTGGAAACCAAGGCAGCCTAGTGTCTAATGTGTATCTAAGGGTTATTTTTCTCTAAGGTTAGATTATCAAATAATAAAGCACAAACCCAAAGAAGCTATCAAGAATGAAGAAAGCTAAAATGAAACAAGTATACCTATCACTCATTGAAGCTTCCATTGATTTACCTTCATAGTACCTTCTAGCTTGTTGGAAAGATGTGTTGCCCTCAGATTCAATGTATGAGTAACTTGACAACAAAGACTATGTCCTACACAAGCTTTGAAGGATTTTGGAATATGAATGTCCAAAATGAACTAAAGTGTCTATGCCAAAATGACTCTAATGCCTAAGACAATTATGCCAAAATCATAAAATGAAAATGCAACCATCTATGTATTGTTGTGAGTATGTGTAAGTGTATAAGTGTCTAAGTGTCTAAGTGTAATCAAAATTGTGAGCAAAATTGGCATTTTATAGAAAATGCAATTTTGGACAGATGGACGAGATTGAATGTTGGTGAAAGCCTAAAATCCGTGGACAAGATTTCATGTGACAATCCCTAATCAGGGTTGGAGAAAAATCATTAAATGAGTGGTCGAGATGTCATATGAGAAGATCAAATCGGCAATTGAGAATAAATGAGATAATTAGTCAAAAAAATAAAGATTTTCAAAAATCAAGAAGATAAAGACTACTTGATTTATGAGATTCAAAAAATAAAGAAGATAAGAATTGAACTAAAAAATAGATTTGGAAAATCAAGAATCCACTCGATTGCTTAATTTTTGGAAGATTATTACCATTTTGAATTAAATTAATTCAAAATATGGATTTTGTGTCATAATAAATAATCAATTTTTAGATTATTTACTAAAATGAACTAACAGTCAAGAATGTGAGATCATTTTAAATAATTTCATTTATTTAAAATGAGGGAAATGTTAACTTTGACAATTAAATAATTAAAGATAATTATTTAATTTAGAGGATATGATTAATTAAATAAATTAATAAATTCATTTAATTATGAGAATTAGTGACATATTAAATAAATAAATGAAATTCATTTATTTAATAATTAGGAAGAATAGATGAATAAAGGTAATTAAATAAATTAACAAATTTATTTAATTAGGGGAAGACTTAGACAATTAATGATGTATTTAATAAATAAATAAAATTTATTTATTTAATAATCATGAAGAATAAAAGGAAATGAATTAATTAAATAATTATGAATTATTTAATTAATAGTCGAATGTGGACCAAGGACATAATTAAATGTCATAATTATGCTCGGATGAAAGTGGTAAAAATAGAGCTTGCAGGCCTAGGTCATTTTTATGTGTCTACATAATGTATGAAAAAACACAACAAACAAGGAGGCTATCCCAAAAACCCCCAAAGCCATGATGACCTTGGTCAAGCCAGGCATTAGGATAATCACAAGCACAAAGGATGCTCCAACATAATGCAAGACCTCGGGGATCTTGGTGGGTACTACATGGGACAACCAAGAAAACAATGACAAAGAAAAGATCAAGATATCTCCCTATGTTTACCAATCAAAGAACACCATGATATGATGGATCATGGTGGCCTTGATAAGGCAATCTAGGGAGCTCAAATGATAAACACAATACCAAAAGCATCAAAAGAAAGTAATCAATTTCAAATGTCCTTTGCCACAGGATCAAAAGGTGGATGGGATTGATATGGTCTGATGAGGAAGGATGCATCTTGTTAAGAGCGACGATGGAATCTAAACTAAGAGATCAACATGACGTAGGATACTCAAAACCAATTGAATCTCATGATACTAGTGGATCTCATTTGTGAAGAACCAGCTAGATAAAGACATAACTTGACGACACGACACAAGACACGAAGGGTGAAATGCAAGACTGACACACCCTAAAGACCTAGGGGCTTGGGAGCTAATCAAAGATTAGCCTTGCCTATGTGAAAGCGCAAAGCCCTCATAGTTTAATAAAAGACCATGGATAAAAGTGAAAAGAGGACAATGGAGACAAGTGATGGAAGACAAAGACATGATGGAAAAAATCCCCGAGGGCTGATCAAATGATCGACCTTTCCTACATGAAAGTGCAAGGGCAACATAGTTCAACAATGTCCAAGGACGGAAGACAACGACCAAAAAGATAATATGGATAAAAGCCCAAGAAGCTAATCTTACTCAGTTTGCATACCGTACTATTCAAATACTACAAAACTAATGAGGATACCCATTAGGGGAGGAAATACCATGGCCAAATCAAGGCATAAGCAGTCGGATTCAGTACAAAAGATAGGATGGGATGAAACCCAAGGAGGAAACGACACGATGAAGGAATTGAGACAGAGGAAAAAGACTGACTAACAACTAAAAAATATGACATAAGCTCATGCTAGGACAAAAATATTAGAATCATAGATAGTGGTTTAAGGTCATCCAATACTCAACGAAAATATATCAAGGGATCAGATATGGAAGGCATAGATGAAAGGAATAAATCGAGTGGATATTAGAGCTAGATGCAAAGTTGGAATAGAGAGAAGCATAAAGTAACTAGGACACAAGGTAGATAATGATTAATCCCTTTATGAATGGTGTTTGCTACTAGGTTTTCACCAAATGTACTTATCCAAGGTGCCTCCAAGGGTATTTTTCACCATAGGATGAATTATTTCTCTTTACTATTTCTGGATTTTTTTGAATTTTCTAAAAAAATTTATGTTTTAGTTTTATGATTTTTTGGTGATTTTTTGGATTTTCTATAGGATAGGATAACCCAGTTGACTTGTGTGTAAAATATTTTTCAAATGCATGATGTTGATGGGCTCCTCTAGGGGCTCTCCTTTAGGTGTGGCAATTCTATATGCCCCAAATCCATACTTAGCTGTGATGACATAGGGACCTAGCCAATTTGCTTCAAATTTTCCTTTCTTATCCCAATCTTGCTAGGTATGCCGATTCTCTTTAAGGACGAGATCACCAATGTTCAATTGGAAGGGATGAACCTTCTTGTTGTAGCTTCTCTTAAGATGATTCTGGTATGGTTGAAGATGATCATATGCTCTGATCCATTTTTCATCTAGGAGTTCCAATTGACTTTGTCTTGCAACCCGAGCATCTTTGTCACTAATGAGATTATTCAAAAATATTCTCAGTGATGGGATCTTGACTTCAATCGGCAAGATGTAATCTACACCATAAATAATACAGTATGGAGTGGCACCAATAGGAGTGCAGATGGAAGTGTGATATGCCCAAAGGGCAGGATGAAGATGGAGGTGCCAATCTCTAATAGTATTGTTAACCACCTTTTTAAGGATCTTGATCAAGGTTTTTTAGTGGCCTCCGTTTGACCATTACCTTGAGGGTAATAGGGTGTGGACCAATGATGTTGAATGTGAAAGGTTTCACACAAATGTTTCATGGCTTGGTTTTTGAATGGATTTCAATTCTCGGTGATGATGGTGGATGGGATTCCATATCTACAAAGAATATGGAAAATGATGAAATTGGATATTTGAGTACCCTTGATTTGAGAGAGTGGCATTGCTTCTACCCACTTGGTGAAGTACTCAGTGGCAGTGATGATGAAAGTTTGGTCATTAGAAGATGAAGGGTATATCTTGTCGATTAATTCAAAACCCCACTAAGAGAAAGGCCATGGTATTATGGGAGGCTAAAAATATTGCACTGGAGCATGCATCAAATCTACATGTTGCTAACAAGGTAGGAACTTCTTTACAAACTCATAGGAGTCATGTTCTAATGTTGGAAAATCGTGAGCTACTCTGAGAATTCCCTTGGCTAAGGCCATGCCATTGGAGTGGGCCCCACAAACACCACTATGTACTTTTTTCCATGTAGTGTGGGATTCAGTCTCATTTAGACACCTAAGAAGGGTTCCATCATACCCGAGATGATAGAGTATCACCTACAATAGTGTAGTGAGAGGCGCATTAGATGAAGGATTTTTGTTGGTTACGTGTAAGATTGGCAGGTAAGATGTTACCATGTAGATAGGTGTAAATGTCATGATACCAGGGTGACTTAGGACCTACAATTTCACACACAATTTCATTCTTAGGGATGTCATAAGTAGGGATTAATAGTTGTTCAACCAAGAATTCACAATTTGTTCAATCTTTTGGCATATCGATTAGAGAATCGATTGTAGCCATTGCATCAACCATTTTATTCTGGATGGACTCAAGATCTGTTCAAACTAGATGGAGGTGAAATAATTCTTGAATTCATCCACCATGTGCTTATAAGGTAACAACTTATCGTCTTTTTTCAGAAACTCATCATTAACCTATTTGATGATTAACTAAGAATCGCTGAAAACTCTTAGGTGAGTGATGTTCCACTAGATGGAAATCCTGAGGCCTATAAGAAGAGCTTCATACTCTTCTATATTTCTTGTGCATGGGAAAGCTAATCTGAATGAATTTGGGATGTAGTCACCTTGTGGGGTAATGAAAAAGATGCCATCCCCCTCTCCATTGTGTGTGTATGATCCATCAAAGTAGAGCATCCATGAAGTTGCCTCAGTCACAGTGAAAACCTCTTCATCTAGAAATTTTGTCACCAAAGGATAAACATCCACCAAGGGAGAGTCTACTAACTAATCCACTATCACTTTTCCTTTAATAGCCTTTCAATCCACGTAATCTATATCAAATTTTCTCAACAACATGACCCACTTTGCCATGTGACTAGTAAAAGTTGTTCTAGATAGCAGATATTTGAGTGGGCCAACTTTTGAGATCATTTTCACTAGATGACTAACCATGTAGTGGTGAAGCTTTTGTAAGCTGAAAACCATAGTAAGACAAGCCTTCTCCATCAGTGAATAGTTGAGTTCATAGCCTACTAAGGTCTAACTAATGTAGTAAATTGCACGTTCTTTTGAAGACTCATCATGTTGCATGAAGAGTGCCCCCAGTGCCACTGAAGTAGCTAAAATATACAATAGAAGCAACTTATCTAGAATTGGAGGCACAAGGATAAGTGGATGAGCCAAACACTCTTTGATTTTTTCAAAACCAAGCTGACATCATTGATCCCACTTGAAGGGGGTATCTTTTCTCAAGATATGAGTGAACGATTGGCATTTGTCGACTAGCTAAGCTATGAATCATCGAATGGACTGGAGCTTGCCTTGAAGGATTCTCAACTATTTCAAGTTGTGTGGTGGAGGAATTTTCTTAATTTCCTTGATCTTTACTGGATCAACTTCTATGCCTCTTTTGGAGACAATGAAACCCAAAAGCTTTCTAGATGTGACCCCGAAGACACACTTCTTTGGATTTAGGCATAGCTTATAGTGCTCCAAGTGCTCAAAGATCTTTAGGATCACTGAGTGCTCTACTCTTGTTTGTGATTTCCCCAAAAGGTCATGAAAATAATATTCCGTTATGATATGGATAAGGTCATGGAAGATGACTCTCATGGCACATTGGTAGGTTACCCCCACATTCTTGAGACCAAAGGGCATGGCATTATAATAGAATGTGCCCCAAGGTGTGGTGAAGGTTGTCTTATGTTGGTCCTCGGGTGCAATTTAGATTTGGTTATAACCATCCATGAGGGATAGCATCTCGTGTCCTGTCATTAGATCAACCAACATGTTAATGTTGGGTAGGGGGAAATCATCCTTTGGGAAATCCTTGTTGAGATCCCATAAATCTGTGCAGATCCTGATATTCACGTTCGACTTAGCAACTGGTACTATATTGGATATCCAATAAGAGTAGTCGATGGGCCATATGAAACCAACTTCTAGCAGTTTCTCCAACTCTTTCTTGACTAGCAAGGCCACTTGTGGATGCATTTTTCTAAGTTTTTTCTTGATGGGTTTTGCATCTAGATGGACATCTAAGTGATGTACCACTAAAGTAGGATCTAGACCTGGCATATTTGAATATGTCCATGCAAAATTGATGATGCCATCCTTAAGAAGCCGAAAAATGGTACAATACTCCTCCTTTGATAGTGATTTGGCTACATAGGTGACTTTTGGATTTTCTGTGGTTCCCAAATTCACTTCTTGTGTTTCCTCAATCAAGATAGATGATTGTTCAGATAGTTGAGTTCCTACAAGGAGAAGATGAACATCCTCATCCTCTAGTGCCTTAGCAAGGTTTTTTACTGTTAGATACACCCTTTATTTTTACATTATCTGATTCAAGAAGTGCCTTAGGGAGGTTTTCACTAGCTAACCCTTTTTTATTTTGTTTGTTCTTACTTTTGTGGTTAGGGTGTTCATCCTCCCCCAATCCCATAAGATTTATGTAAGTACCTATTGAGGGAAATGTATCGACAAGTGTGCTACCATGTAGGTACCAATCAATAAGTTTGGGATGGCAAAGGGATATGATGATGGAGAAAATGGATAAGCACTAAAACATGGAGGAAAGTTTTACGTGATCTACATCATCATGTGTGCATATGATGGATTCTTCTTTAGGTATGTCTTCTAGGAGACCATTGTCCATGCCAACATTATTAGAAGTGCTAGTTGACGTCATGGGACCCTTTTGCTTTTAGTCATGGCCTAGGCCTAAGTACCTTGGTCTTATTGCAGCCTCAATAGGATGTTTTCTTCCTTTTTATTTGATGCCAAGGCCTCCCCCTCGATAATTATACTTGTCTGCCACCTTTGCAGAATAAGGATACATTTATTGAAAATATTATTTTTGAGGAGGGGAAGGCTCAGGCTCCTCATGATATACCCATTGACTAATATCATCCTCTGATGCATCTGGCCTTAGACTAGGAGAACAAAAAGTACTAGGTCCAAAATTTTTAGAGCTCGTGGTGAGTGTCTTCTCTTCTTTCTTTGTTGTCACTTGGGAAGGTTGGCCATGTGTGTGGTGAAGGTGGCATGGTTGCCACATTTAGGGCATTTTGTATTTCATACTCACTGCAACCCTTGTTAATGATTTGGACCTTGGTTATAGTGGAATCGGATGTGGATGATGGAGAAGATGGACGAGATGGAGATGCCTAAGGTGGTCCCATTTCTACTCCTGGGTAGTAATGGAAGTGGGGAAATGAAGCTTCTAATGAGCAGCAATATTTGAATGGTTGGGGATCTGCATGCATAGTGACTTCCATCCGATTGTATGGGAATTTTAGACATTGATGGTATGTGGACAGAACAACTTGCATGGTGTGGATCCATGGTCAGCTGAAAAGGAGATTATAGGGAAGTTACAGATCAAGGACATGACAAGTGGTATATTGCACAATAGGTCCAACTTGAATTGGAAGATTGATTGTCCCCTCAGAGTCATGCTCTACATTGTCATATGCCTTGATAGTAATGACTTGATTATTTAAGTCAGAGGGGGTGTATCCTACCTATTTTATGAACTTTAGTGGATAAAGATTCAAAGAAGAGCCATTATCTACCAGGGCCCTTTTTAGTTTATATGTTGGGCTACAAGAACCTCGATGTGGACGGGGTGGTTATGATTGGAATTGATGGATGGCATGTAATTCTAGATAAAACCTAATTGAAAATTGGTTGAAAGATGCCCTACCAATGCTTGGAACTGTGTGAGATCTATATCATTAGGAATGTGGGTGTCTTATAAGGCTTTAGTTAAAATCTCTTGATGGACAGGTGAAGACCTTAGCAGGTCCAAAATGGATATTTAGGATGGGGTCTTTCCTAGATGATCAAGAATGTTATATTATGAACTAATAGATGGAGGTTGAGTCGATGTGGAGGCTCCTGGGATAGTAATGCGTGTGTGACAGGTTGTAACAATGCATTGTGGGTCCTTACCCTTCATGTGTATCATATACACACACAGTTCACCTTGCTCAATATGCATGACAATGCCATCATAGTTGAATGACACATTTTTATAACTAATGTTGTTCATATTGTTTCCCTAATTGTTATTGTTACTTGTCCCAGGATTGGAATTCGATGTACTAGCTCCTTGGTTATGCTTGGGGAAAGCGTTTTGGTATATTTGCAGTTGAGCATTGGAGGATGAAGCATGGTTGGAATCCATGTGTATGTCACCTCGATCTATGAGATATTGGATATAGGTTTTAAGACCTTGAAATTTATTTAACGTATGCCCTTTGATTTTATAAAACTCACAATATTTATTCTCTCTACACCAAGCCGGTTTAGGTCTAGAATCGTCAAGAGGCTTGGTGACAAGATATGTGATTGGATAATTGGCTTGAAGAAGCCTATTGAACATGGCACTCAAGGACTCTCCTAATGGAGTAAACTGACATTTGTTACTCCCTTGAGCATTTTGATTGGATTGTTGGGGAGGACAAGGTGCCCCCTATGGCACTAAAATGGTGTTAGGCATTGATGATTGAGGAGGAACATAATGTGGCTTCTAAGAAGTGTTAGCTACTTGAACATGCTTGGTGTCAATGACAACATTTTTTATTTTTGTTCCAATAGCATGGTTTGTCCTTAAACATTTTTTCTTTATCAGAATTAAATATTTCAACTAACCCTTTGGCAATGAGATCCCTCTCAAGGACATGCCCTTTCTCCACTACCTCAGCAAAATTTGTGACAGTGAATTCTAAAGTTATTCACCATGTCCAGATGAGAGTTTTTGACAAAAAGGGTGACCATTTCCTTCTCTCTAAGTGGAGATTTCATCTGACCCGCCAAAGCTCGCCACCTTTGGAGGTAGCTTGCAAAAGTTTCTCCCTTGCGTTATTTTTGTTTTAGGAGGTCCAGAGCATCAATGTCCTCCAAATTAAAGGAGAAATGTGAGACAAACTTCTCTAAAAGGTCTGAAAAAGACTTAATGGATCCCTTCTGAAGACCCATAAACCATTCAAGAGCTATCCCCATCAAACTCCTTGGAAATAATCTCAGAAGATAATTGTTGTTGTGCATGACTTCTTGACAGTGAGAATAAAACGCCTGAATATGAGTCTTGGGGTCTTTATTTCCCTTGTATTTATCAAATTTTGGTATTTCAAAATGCTTTGGAAAGGGAACTAATGAGATCAATGGATCAAATGGGTAGGGACAAATATCTTCAAATTTAAAAGATTGTTTGTTGGTCCCTACCTACAAGTCTTTTAATGCAGCCTTAACTTCCTCCCAATGTTTGTTATCAAGCACAAAGGGAGTCAGATTGGGTGGATTGGATTGAAGATATGGTGCATATTGTTGGTGTGATGAATATGGGGTTAAAGTAGCTTGATCATAAGTGGGTGGAGGTTTTTATGGAGATGCTTACTAATACTGATTAGCATAGGTGGATTGTGGTTGGGGATTAGTGTATGGTTGGTAAGAAGATGATGGATTATGATAGTATGAAGTGGAAGCCCCTTGTTGATATGGGGGCTGCTGTGAATAATAGGAAGTAGGTGTGTCTTGTTGATAATGCAGAGGGGCTGGATAATATGATGAGGTGGAAGTGTGATGTTGATATGAAGGTGGTTGTTGATAGTATGAGGTAGATGGTACACCCTATTGATAGGATGGTTGTTGTTGGGCATAGTAGGGATGAGATTGATAATTGTATGAAACATTAGGCTATTGAGTAGCATATGCAGGTGGTTATAGATTAGCGGATGAGAAATGAGGATTTGACTGCACTTACGGGGGGTTGGTATAAAGTGGTTGTTGCGATTACAGAGAATTTTGTTGAATAGTATTGGGGTTGGGATTGGATAGTGTTGTGAAAAACATGCTTGATGGATGATAAAGATATTGTGCAAGAGGATTACGTTGTGTTTGCATGGTAATTTTTGTGTGTTGAGGTGGTTGTTACTACTATGGTGCCTGTTGATAAAGAGGATGGGAGGGGATATGCTACTGCTAAGGGATCAGAATATTTTTTGTGGAAATAGGATGTTTTGTTTTGGAACTGGGATTTTTTTTATGGAACCGGGATGTTTTGTTGTGGAGGTTGTTGGTGAGGTGGTTGAGTTGTGATAGCAACGATAATATGCTATGGTGGTGCTTACTATGGGACAACAGTATGCTGCAGAGGTACTTGTGATGACATAGATTGTTCAGGATTTTTAGGAGACTATGACATGAAAGGTGGTGGTGGTAAATTTTCTGTGGGTGTGGATCCTATAGGGGGCATTATTGCAAGGATGGGGTTGCCCCTAATGTTGGAAAGCATTGGACATGACTGGTTAAGTGGGAGTGGCGGCATAGATGGCATAGGGGTTGGACCCTGCTGAACAGGCAGTGGGGGTGGAAGGTTTTACAACATCCCATAAGCATAAGGATCGTTGGGATCAGGCAATGCACACAAGACTGAAATCAAAATGTGAGGAACATTGTTGACTTGATATAGTACCACATTCTCGAATCCAAGTTGATACCAATTTTCTATAGGTGGACCTTCAAGGACATATGCATTTCCCAAAGCATTTTGTGAACTTTGAGGATCTTGAGACACCAAAGGGGGTGTGACGTTGATGTATTGTGAGAGATCAAATCCTGTTGGAGGTTTGACTTCTTTCATGAGTAAAGCGGCAAGGATTTTGTCCCCATGCTCATTAAGAAGACGATCGGTTATTTAGAGATTGGTGGGATCGTTGAGGTACTCATCAATTGTGACCTTAGGGTGGAAAACCATGGTCTCCTCACCAGGTGGCAAGGTGTTTTGGATATCATTATTAGACTGTGATTAGGCCCCATTGTTGGGATCCTAAGAGGTATTGATTTGGGTACCTTGGGTTTTTTTTTTGCCATTAGCTTCTTTTCTTGTGATTGAGTTTGGATGGGCATGAAAGTGCACAAAAATATCAGATGAGCTGAAATGAATCTACCTTCTAAGATGCAATGCAATGATGACCTAAGTGATGATGAGGGGATTGATTAGATTGGATGAATGACCAATTGATAAGATGATCGGATAAGGATATGATTGTGATTGGATTAGATGTAGTTTCATTGGATCATATCATTTGATGAGATAAAATGATAGCTAGGATTAGATGATGGATCAGATAGGGTGATAGGAGAGATTCTAAACCAAGTTCAGAAATCACCCTAGGTGACTTAATGTTCTGATTGATCGAATTGCAAAGAAAATGGATGATTGTGACACTGAATCCACCTTGAGATGGAAGTAGAATTATTGGGCCAAAGATGATGACTAACTCAGGATGGATAACAATCCTAGATAGATGTTGATGATGATGATCAGATTCAAACACCTAAGCCAATTCAGATAATAACCTCTAAAATGAAGTTTAGGGGATTTGGATAAAGAAAACGATGATGGATATGTAACCTAGATATCTTCTAAGATGTACCTATATGATTTTGGTGATGAATGGGTGACTTTTGAAAATTATAGATGGACTAAAGTGAATATTACTAGTGATTGGAAGGTGATAAAAAAAGTGATCATGACAAACGATTTGGAAAACAACAATCTATGACTGGACCATAGGGTTTACTCTCTTGAATTTGTATGGAAAATGGATAAACCTCTGTTTATAGAAAATTCACCCTTTTTAGTGTCAACTTTGCCTATCCAAGGAGATCAAATTTTCCTATGTTTCAAGAAAATTCGCCCATCAGTTATGGCTTCAAAAATAGGTGAATATGTTTATCAAATTTTCATATGTTGAGAGAATATTTTCCCTTTTCTTAACTGGGATAGGGAATAGCTATCAAATTCAGCCAAACAAGGTGCAAATTTTCCTAAATAGCTTGCATTTTCACCCAAACAGTCTTCAAATTCACCTAAAAACTATAGGATCACCCAAACAACAATCCAATTCACCTAAACAGGGTGCATATTCACCCAAAGAACTTTCATACTAACCTAAACAAGAGTCAATTTTTCCTAAACAGAGTGTAGAATCACCCAAATAGGAGACAAATTTTCCTAAACTGGGTGCAAGTTCACCTAAATAGGTAACTAGTTCACACAAATAGCTAATGGGGTCACTTAAATAGCTGGATAGCTAGCAAGTTCCCCAAAATGGTAGTCAAATCCACCCAAGTAGCTACAAATTCACCTAATGGTGTCACTTAAATAGTTGGATAGCTAACAAGTTCAACTACATAGCTCATAGGGTCGCCTAGATAGCTGGACAGCTAGCAAGTTTGCTTACATAACTCACAGGGTCACCTAAATAGCTAGACAACTAGCAAGTTCCCTTGAATGGAAGTCAAATCCACCCAAGCAGCTACAAATTCACCTAAACAGCTTGCAGACTAGCCTAAACAACAATCAAATTCAGTTAGATTTGCCTAAATAGCTTGCAAGCTCGCCTAAAAAGGGTGCAAACTTGGCTAAACTACTTGTGGACTTGCCCAAACAGGGTACAAATTTGGCTAAACATCTTGTGGAATCACCTAAATGGGGTGAAAATTCACCCAAATAGGGTGCAGGTTCGCCAAAACAAGTTGTAGATTCACATAAACAACAGTCAGATTCACTTAAATAGGGTGTAGATTTGCCCAAACTGGGGACAAATTTTCCTAAACAGGGTACAATTTTTCCCAAACTGGGGACAGATTCACCTAAACATATGTAAATTGGCCTAAACAACTAGAAACTTTTCCTATTTCAACAAACAAACTTGCCTAAAAGGTGAAACAGATAGACGAGGACACAGATGGGTAGGCAAAATTTCCTATTTATGAAGAAAATACACCCAAGTTGATAGAAAATTTTCCCCAAACAGTGGAAAATTCACCTAGTTGTTGGAAACAAGCGAATTTGATTGAAAATAGCAAATGGGTAGGCTTAGAATAGGAACAGGATCACTCTTATGGACAACAGGTTTGCCCCAGAAGTAAGCAAATTTGCCTCTGTCAAAGGCAAATTCACCCAAGTAATGGACTTGGACAAAACTTGGGTGGAAAACAACTTACTATGGCAAAGGATAAAATCATAGTAAACAACAGCAGGTAAGGTCGACTCAACTGAAAAGAAATGAATTGGTCTTGCATAATGAATACACGCCAAACAACACAAGCCTAGAATTAGTGGTATGGGATTGCAAAACTCGATGTAGGCTCACCACCTTGAGTGGAAAACTCAAGGTTAATACTCTATGATACTAGGTTGGTTCACTATATCACCCTTTCTCATGAAGGCAAATAGGTAGCATTCCAGTGGCATAGGGTCATCAACAAATGCCACGGGCTCATCTTCACACTTTCCTTGAGGACTATTGTACTCCACCATGAGGATTTCTATCTCAAACTAAGGAAGTACGTGGTAAGTAGCTTCAGGGTACGATTTGCATCCCTTCCACCATACCAAGCTGCGACTAAACATTGGTCTCTAACTAGGCTAAACAAGGTTATCTAAGGAGTTCCTAATATATGAATGTTATGTAGGGCACAACCGTGAACACCAGCTCATCACAAGCATGAGTTAGGAGCCCTAACGAGGTACTGGAAACTTAGGACAACTCTTCACATCTTATCTACATATCGCCCTAGCTTTGACATTTCTCCAAACACAACGTAACTAGATTGGGGTACAACTTTAGCTCTCGCCCCTTTATATACCTCACTGGTAACATGTGGTTGGGATCATCCCTTGGGGTGATGAAATCCCCAAGTAGGTCCTGCTAAAGGAAGAAGACACTAGAAATTTTTAGCTGGTCTCCAGGTTCACATGTAGTGCAAGGGGAGAGCCTAGACGTATTAGTACCTCCAAGGTATACACAAGTGGACTAGAGCAACTATGATTTCTCATCACCCAGGATTGCCAAGCGGTGCAAGAGGATTGGATGTACGTCAACAGTTACTCCTACAAGCATGGAAAACAAGATTTATTTTGACCCTCTAATTAAGCTATGTGTTCCTAACTAGTATGGAAAAAACAACATTGAACAACTAAACTAAACATGTTGGGACTGATCATTTTGCAAAAAACATTAGTAGTTTTGAACCTTCAGTCTTGGACAAATGGGAAGCAGCTACACAAAAATGTTAGTGAAAAACAAACACACCCACAAACAGACAAGTTAGCAGGTTAGTAGTTGAAAATGAAAGTAACGGAAATTGGAAACTAATAGTTTTAGGTCTTTGTTTTACCTCAATTTCACCTTTGTTTGCAGCAAACTCGCCTATTATGGTGTCAAATTTTCTCCTTTACTAATTAGAGTCACTTGTTTCCTAAGTAGATTCGCTTGTTTCTTGAGTAGATTTGCTTTTCTACAACTCCACTTGTCTAAGAACTTAGAAGCAAATTTTCCTGTTCACTGGACAGGGAGCAAATTCGCCCAAACTTGTCAAATGGGAGAATTTTCAAGAGGTAGATTTGCCTATGTTATAGGTAGATTCTCCTATT
This sequence comes from Sequoia sempervirens, assembly GCA_007258455.2. NCBI lineage: Eukaryota > Viridiplantae > Streptophyta > Pinopsida > Cupressales > Cupressaceae > Sequoia > Sequoia sempervirens. Next base: position 40,298,435 of record VDFB02018296.1, read on the forward strand.
TTAAGGGAAAATTCACCCCTTTAGTGTGTAGATTATCCTTTTCATTAACTTGAACCTACAAAAAGTCAAACAACAGAACATGAGAAAGAACAGACCCATGATGTGGGTCCCACTAGGTGTGCCAAAAATGTGTAGTGTGCTTTTACACTAAAACAGTGCAAAACAAATACAATGTAAGGAAAGTAAAACACAAAATAACACTTCGAGATTAGCCTAGATGAACTTGAACAAAGAAAAGGCAAAAGCCAATAGATTACCTTTTCGAAGTTGATTGATTGTCTGGCCCTTAAGATTCGGTTGTTTGTGCACTCCCTTGAATGGAAAATCACATAAAATAGGGTGCAAAATGATGTATATGTCAAAGTGGATGCAATGGTGAAAGTGGGTAATTGGATAAGTGCCTAAAATGGATGCAAATTGAGCTTCAAAGTTGTAGCAATGGTGGAAGTCTAGAATGCTTGAAGGCTTGAAAGCTTGAGAATGCAATGTGTTGAATGTCTAAATGAGGTCAAATTCCTCTAATTTTAGAGGATTCAACCCTAATAAAATGAAGGGATAGGATTTAGCCACCATGGACAAGATGGAGGACTATGGTGAGTTGAGGACTCACAAGCCCTCACATCTTTCCAAGTGGCAATGGGGTGTAAAGGGGGATGATGATGTGGAGGTACTTGCAAGTACCTTGGGATTGGGACAAGATCTCCTCATAACGGAGGTTCTTATCCCCATGTGGTAGATAGGACATATGAGGAATTAAAAATTCCTTAATAATCCTCATGGGGAAGAGAAAAAGCCTTGAAATAATAAATGTGAATTTTTAATTCACATGGGGAAGAGGTTTCCTTGTCAAATGGAGAAAGCATTAATGATGGTTGAACTAGGGGGTTTTCCATAAATGGCATGGGGATTAGATTGACCTAACCATATGATTAGGTTATGCAAACAGGTGATTAAGGAGGTAAATGGGGGATTAGAGGCAAGTTGCAAGTTATGGAGGATGTGACCTTAATCTTGATTAAAGATGTGTACATCCAAATCATAAAGATGTGCACATCCAAATCATGGATTAATTAATTTAATCCATATTAAGGAGAATTATGGAGGATGGGACAAGGAGAGAGAAAATTGAATTTAAAATTGATTTAAATTCAAAAGGTGGAATGACTAAATTAAGTGAATTAAAGCAATTTACTTAATTTAGAGAGGAAAGAGGAATAAAGGTAAAGTATTTAATTATTTAAATTAAATACCTTAGAAACCATTAGAAAATAAGAAATGTTAATTAATAAGTCGTTTAATTAATGTTGATGGAGGGATGAAAATAGATGAATAAAGCAGACGAATTTGACAATGCAGGAGTGGTCAAATTCGGATGTCTACACTTACAAGAGGAATTTCTCCTTTAGATATTTCCTTCTTTTCCTAAATTGTCTCCTAAGATAAAGTATTCTCTTTTTTTCTTGGAGGATCTAGTGTCATGTAACTCTCAATGACTACCTTCTTTCTCTAGATCTTTTCCTTTAGAGCTATTTTAGGACTCTCCCTAGTCCCTTGATGTTTCTCATTTCTATGTAATTTCCTTGGGAGAAGCTATGCTATCCATGATATATAGATTTTTAAGAAATTTATTTTATCTCTAGATCACTCCCCAAATTCTAAATTTGTTGGAGGGATCTTCTTGTGTAGAATAATCAATCCTATGATAGGCTAATTGAACACCTCATCTTTGTTGTATGATGGGTCCATGATTTCCTCATCTCCCTTGAGGTCCTTAGATATTTTGTTAATTTTGAAGTTTATGTTCTAAGGGAAATCCATACAAAAATCATTGATCCTTACGTCATGTTCATCTAAATAATCTACCCAATATTCCTCAAGTTCTTTTTCATATTTATGGAATGCTCCAATCATAGGCCCTTTCTTTTCAATTCAATTAAATCCATTTTTAATATCATGGAGGTTCATCAAATAGATGACCAACTCAATTGACAAAAAAAGACCCTCAATTCCCTATATTTTTCATTTTTTACTATTTATTTATTTTTTATTCATTAAAATATATAAACTAAAAAATATTATTATTATCAACAAAAAGTAATAAAATTGAAATTAAAATCTAATTAAATAAAATTTATTTATTTTTTCATTAGAATAAATAAATCATTGTATATAAATATAATTGAAAGAGACTTAAACCTCACAAACACAATTTATAGACCTACACAAAACATTGAATAACAAATAAAAATAAAAATGAGATTATAACTATTCAAAAGTGAAGAGAGACTAACAATATCTTTCCACTTTTTTTTTTTTACTTTTAAAAAATTATTTTTATATTGAAGTGAAAATCTTATGAATTAAGTATCGTTACATGACTCTTTCATCTTCCACATGATTTCTTGTATATGTTTCTTCTAAGAGATTCTTAAACAAATTATTGTTAAAATATAAACTATATTTAATCACAAAGATTCATGTCTCATGTAAGAGACACACCTATCCATGTAGAATATCTATTTTACTATCTCTGGATCCATATTTTTTATGGTAGAGAACTTACAATATCAATTTAAGCTCTCCAATATTTTGCATGGTATCATAGAAATTGAAATATCTTATCGAGGATTTAAGTATGGAAGGATTCTTGCATGATTATTTGGTGTTTGGACTGCACTTTTGAAATTCACTCTATAAATTTGCATCTAGGATCATTAATGTGAATATGTGTTGTTGTGATGGATGGATTAGTTTATAGAAGTGCAATTTACGATGAGGTTTTGTAGCATTAGTTGTTATGAAGACTAGGAGTGTCATGCTAGATATTTTATGGCACCAAAGTGTTTGTGGAGTGATGAAATGTGAACTATCAAGTTCACATGGAAATGTAGGTGAAACTTAGCTATTGTTGTTGTAATAGTTCTTCATAATTTTTGGAATCAAATACGTTTGATTCTAGTTTAACTTGAAATAACACAATTGGTAAACAAAAGTGAGAAGAGTAACTTGCAGCATCTAAAGGGACTGCTATATTTTCCACCATTGAAAGCAATCATGACATTACAAATATATAATTTAGTTTCCATGAACTTGAGGTTGAAGTTGGCAAGATACAATCTAAACTCGGTTGCATGCAATAAGGCATATGTAGGGAGAGATAAAATTGGGTGAAAGAATATAATCCATCCTATAGAGGTATGTGAATAAGGAATATATTCATAATAGCATCATTCAAAGACACTATAATATATTTTATGAGTTCATGGTGAATAGTTTTGAAAGTGAGTACAGAGCTCATAGATAAATATTTTATTTTCAAGGATTTAAATCTAGGCCATATATAATGCATACATATTGTAAATATTAATGTCCATGGATGGTGTATTTGGTATAAACATCCACATTTGAAGTTTGAATAATTAGCAAGGGAAAAGGTCTATTTCCATCAAAATCATAGAAGTTGTAGTCGTCACCAAAAGAGATCATTGGTATGCAAAAACCCCAAATCATCCATAAGGAATTTGCAAGTGGTAATATTTTTTGAGTTATCTCCTTGATAAGATAAAGTCATTGGTTGTAATTGATAAACACATTAATGAAGGATAAAATATCATTTCAAAAAGTCACTAGGGGAGATTAATTGCCAAGTTTAGTATAGATATAAAGATAGTTGAAGATAAAAAAGCTACCAAATATTGAAACAAGGGAAAAAATATTGGTAAAGGGAGTAAAGTTGTAGGTTTAAGTCATCAAATTGTTTGTTAAAAATTATTACCTCTCACCACACATTCAATCTACCAAAAAAAAAGTGGGTTGAAGAAGATAATAGATGAAATATTACAATTTCAAATAGAAACTATTTAAAAGATATTGTAAATAATTGAAGACAAAAGTTGTCACCCAATTCAAAAGAGACATCTCTTTTAAAGGAGAAGATCACAAATTTTGAAGAGGTTGAAGTTTGCAATAAATCTATCAATTTGAGAATAAATTAGATGTGATAAAAGACAAGTGAGAAGAGATTGTAGCTTTATAAGTAATTCTATCTACATCTATTATTGACATTTGAACAAAAAAAATTAATCATAATTTTTTGTAATTTTTTCACAACAATTGATGAAATTTGCAATATTTGCTAAAGTATAATCTTGAAAAGAAATGAAGTAAGTGGTAGATCATTTAAAATCATGGAAGATTGAAGGTGGTGGGAACACCAAACCTGCACAAGCTAACAATAGATCATCAATCAAGAGTCAAACATGTTAGAAAAGCAAATCTAATATTCCCTATGAAATTCTTTGGCCAATTCAAGAGAAAACATGAAAACAACAAGAAATTAACATAATAAAACATGTAATCTAAGTAAAACTAGCTAAACCTCCATCCCATAGGGGGAGTGGTGCTCCTTTGATGTGGACAGAAGCCCTTTCCCAATCCCTTTGATAAGTTTTGATGTTGAACGTGATTCCAAGTATGAAAAATGGCTATAATCTAACTAAAATGGATGAAATGTTATGAACTCAAATGGATATAGTGATAATGCATGAAGTTGTGGATCCATATTATGAAAAGGACATCTGCCTCTATTTATAGAAGCCAAGGGTTGAAGAATGGAGGAAATTGGTGAATGTGGTATAAATTGAGAGCCAATGAGAATGTGCCAAGTGTCACAATTCTATTGGATGAGGGTTGACCACATTTTGGGAAATGTGTGAGTGGAGGATGGAAGAGAAGTAAATATTGTTGGTTGAGAATTTGAAATTGGTGTAAGAGGAATTGATGAGATTTGAGAGGATGTAAGAGGATTTAAAAGCTTGTAAGAGAATTTATTGCAGATGTGAAAGCTTTTTGAAAACCTTTGGAGGGAAAATGGATGAGAGGTGGTTGAAAGGAATATTCTTCAAAATATGTCTTTGTGAGGATAATTGAGGTAATTAGATAATTAGAAGAAATAAATTTTATGTGCAACCTGGTTAGTTGACCATGGTTGATTTAACTCTTGAGGAGTTAAATGTTGGAGGATTTGATTAATGATGTTTAGAAAGCTAATTTAGGATTAATTAATCCAAAATTTATTAATTAGAGTGAATTAGGAGATATGACATTTTATTTGATTGATTTTTAATCAAATGGGAGGATTAAGAGAAGATTTAATTAAATAAGGTGAATAATTAGTTAGAAGAAGGGTGAATTAATCAATAAATTTAATGATTTGATTAATAGCTAAATTTGTTGAATTTAATTAAATAATAAATTGATTATTCAATTAATTGATGAATTTGAAGTGATTTAAGAAGAAACAATGTTAGTTGATCATAATTAGATATCTAGTATCAATCAAGACTTTTTCAGTGTCTACATTTTGCCCCTCTTTGAAGCAAAGCACCTGTTGCGTTGGTTTAAAGAATAACACAACCATAATCAAAATTCAATTTTTTTTATTTTTTTTTTGAATGGCTCACTGTTGCCCCAATAGAAGAAATTATGTTGCTACACTACCCCCTCAAGAGATTGGAAAAAAATTGCAAAATTAGATCAAGCTTGTGAAAAAGATTTAAGTAGTTCAGCTCAAAGATTATTAGAAAGCTCAGATGTCTGATGTAGATAGATTTGATGATGTATAGAAAATCATCGGCCATGGGTAACCTCATGTATATTTGTATTTGACACTTGGATAGAATTATTAGTAAAGATAGAAGAATAATAAGAATAAAATGGAGTAACCCTTGATTCTAAGAAGATGCAAAAGTCCAAAAAGTCCATGAATCGTTAAGACTTTATTAGATATGGTGATGAGTGATGATGATTTGCTTATCTGGGGATTGGAACATGAATGGAACAAATTTCATTATGTTTGATAACACACATAGATATGATGCATCAAGGTACAAACAACCAGAATGGCATTGTATCTAGTGAGATAGACTTTGACTTGACAAACAAATAGGAGTATTGTTCACACCTGACATACGAAAACCTTGCTAGGACATGCACTTTAGAATTTTCAAACATCTCAAACCAAAACATGGAAAGGTATAACCTATCAATGCAATTTTCAACAAGCTACCTAGAACACCTTCCATATATACCTAACAAAAGGAAGTATTCACCAAGTTATATTACAAGAACACCCAACAAGCACAAAAAATGAAAGATAATGATCAATTCCCCATTCCTTTCTCTCTAAATCATTTTGATATACATCATTGAGAGGTCATTGGAATGAGTGCAATAAGATAAATCAAAGAAAAAATAAAGTGAACAAACAAGCCAATGTTCTTCATACCTCTAGCCAAGGGGATGTGTTTTGTTTATGATAAGTATACAAAGTGTTTGCCAAAGATAATGTCGATTATAGGAAGGATGCATCCTAGGACATGTTAGTGGATGGTGGCAAGTTGAGTAGGTTGTTTAAAAAGTCATTGATATAAGGTCGATTAACATGTTTGTGAATGATAAAGAATTTGATTTTGCATTTAAAAGTTTTTTGTTTTGATTTTCTTTTTATGTTTGAAGTTTTCTTTTGTTGATTGTTGCGGTTGTTTGTGTTTGTGTAGCAAAGGGTGAGTGTGACAATTTTTTTATTATGGATGATTGATTATTGTGGGTGAAGCAAAATGAGACAGATGGATTTTTTCAAATATTTGGATGTTTTTGATGTTTTCAAAATAATATGAGGCTATTTTTTGGATTTTCCAGTTATTTAAATTTTTTTATTTATTTTTTTAATGTCTTTATGTCTCGAGGGTTGATCAAATATTATCCTTTCATACTTTTAAACTCAAAGATGACATAGTTCAAATACCATGTTTTTGAATTTTTTTAAACTTTTTGACCTATTTTTGGATTTTGATATGATTTGAATGTTTTTGGATTTTTGCATGATTTTGATGGTTTGAATATGAATATGTGTGATGATATCATTGCTCTATTTTGGAATTTTTTTAAAAACCAAGCTAGGGTTGATTGATCATATTAATGGATTGATGATGATAACATTCTTGAGGATACACAACAATGCAAGGATAGTGTTAAGCAATACAAGGATTGGGAAGGATATCCCAAGATGATGGATTGATTGGATTTGTTGGATTATGATTTTGAAGCTTGATTTAGAACAAATTTTTTTTGGATGATTTGATGTGATGATGAAGTGAAAATTAGATACAATTGATATTGATTGCTTGGATTGATGTTCAATGAAAGATAATTCTTGATAAATAACATGTTCTTGTCAAAATGTTCCATGGGCTAGCGATTTGGATTGTTTTCTTACAAGTGCTTTGACCAATTGGTTTTAACATTTTTCCAATTTTTGGATTACCACAAAGTTGGAAGATATAGATCAAGAAATATTCTCAAAGAAATATGTACATATCTACCCCCAGTGTCTAGCAATGTATGGAATTCCATGGGTGGATGCCTAGATAAATATATGGATGGATGGATATGGTAAGCATGCAAAGGATACCAAGTATTATCTTGTGATAAGATAAGGTGTTTGAACAAAGGAATGCTTCATTGGATTATGTTTCATGGCTCAGATAATGTTGGATAGGGTAGGATCAATGAAAATGACCCATGTCAAGATGTTTACCATAAACAAGTATATAGTGTGCACCAAAATTTTATCAAGATCAAGATAATGTGGAAGATGGATGAAAATGGATTGGATAAACGGTTCGTGGATGAATGGATTTATTATGGATAAGATGGATGGAATGATGTATTTATTATGGATGGGATGATATAAGATGCTTTCACCTGAATTAGCGCACCTAGATGCTCAATTCTACACATGACGCTTGTTTTCCAGGTTTTCATCATGGTACTTGTCCAAAGCGCCACCATAGTGGTTTTCACTAGAGGACGATCTTTTTGAAAGATTTTAAGCTCATGCTAAACCACCTGGTGGTTTCAATGTAGATGCTTATGTCATAATGTGCCATCGATATCCTACTTGAAGAAGCTACTTTTCCAAGATATGTGCACTTGAATGAAACTTTTGAGATTCTTGATCTATTTGTTGATACTAGAGTTAACTTTGTCTTTATGTGCACATTGCAATAGAGTGTGTTCTAAATCCTTATGATAAAGGGTTGCTACCAATATATGGTCAATGTGAGAATTGGATATCATGCATGGAGGCATGGATGGTGTTGTTTGTTTAGCAATAGGAGATGGATTGGTTGATAGTTTGAAACCTTTGATTCTCCAAAATTGGGAAAATGAGCAATAACGGTTGGATACAAAAGTGCATATAGAATTAGGACCAACTGCTTGATATAATTTATACGTCTTGAGAAGCATTCTTTTTCCTTTATGGACATCTTTGATGGATACTTTTTAGTTTTTTATTTTTCCCCATATTTTCTTTGACTAATGGAGTTTGATAAGGATAATCTTTCTTTGTATTCTTTGGTATCCACTTGTATTTGATTTTTCCATTATGCTTCCCAACTTTTTTTTCTTTGACGATATTCTTGATGAGGGTGCAGTTTGAGGCTTAGAAAATAACCCACAAACAAAAGAATAATTTTATTATTTAGAAAATCAAGCTTCTTAAATACAAAGGATCTCAAATCCCCAAGTTCTACCACACATGTAAGTTATAGAAAGCTACAGAATAACCCTTTCACAATATGCGAGCTTGTCCCCAAAAAGTTACCCAAAAATTAGAAACCTGCCAATAAATAGAGCTCCTCTTTAGTTTGGAGCCAAACAACATTCAAATTTGAGTTTAGGCAGTTTGGTACCGAAAATTTACAACATGAAGTTCAAATTTCAAAAGAGCATTTGCAATTGTATCTTCTAGAAAGTGCGCCAACTTCCCAAGGCCATAACTTTTGATCCGGGACTCTAATTCACAAACCGTTTGAACTGTTGGAAAGCTCATGAAGTCACTAACATGTTTGAAATCTACTACGCCAATTTTGGAAAGTTTTGGGGCCGATCCGATAACTCTAAGTGCCTCAAATCTAACTCGAAAGATTTTCAGTGGCAAATCTGGGAAACTAAAACTGCAATATCTTTCCACCCAGGAATAGAAAATAAAAACCGTAAATTGGGAATTTCATTATGACGAAAAGGGTATCCAAAAATGTAAAAATATCTAAAAACTGAGAAACTTGAAATTTAACTAGTTTTGGGTGATGCAAGATTGCCCTTACACCACTGGATGCTCCTGCACCAGACACCCAGGGTAATTTGAGAAGTGACCCTGTCATATCTCAGATGGTAGAGGAAAAACCCAAATAGCCAACCTCTGTCTAAGGCAACTAGGATGAATCTTCAACAGGTCTTTCTTTCCATTTCACCAGATATTCTTCATACTGCCTATTCCTGGTACTCCTTCCCACACGACTGTCTAGGATTTCTTCAATCTCCTTCTTTTCTGAAGTAGGTGTTGGAATCCCACACTATTCCATCGTTGGTACTTCCTCTGCACCACCTTCATGATACTCTGTCAAATCTGAAATGTTGAACACAGGGGAAATGTTGAATCCATCTGGCAACTCTACCTCATACACATTCCCTGAATTAGGCCTCTTCAAAATTTTACAAGGACCAAACTTCTTCATTTTCAATTTGTTATATGTTCCCACTAGAAACCTTTCTTTCCTCAAGTGGACCATCACTTCATCACCAATCTGAAACTCCTTATACCTCCTCTTTTGATCTGCCTTAGCCTTGTACTACATATTCATCTTGTTAATATGTTCTCTTACCTTCTCATGTATATCTTTGATGTGTTCTGCAAAATCTTCGGCTTCAGCACTTATTTTCTTCTCTTGGTCCATCTTTCTCAATTCTGGTGTTGTTATGGGGCTACCTCCATACACAATCTGGAATGGTGATCTATCAATGCTTCTGTTGACAGAATTGTTGTAAGAAAATTCTACCTGGGGTAAGATCAAGTCCCATCCCTTGGGTTTATCTCCTACCAAACATCTCAGTAGGTTATCCAAACTTTTGTTAACAACCTCTGTCTACCCATATGTTTCTAGATGGTGTGCAGAACTGAACTTCAACTCTATCTTCAACTTCTTCCACAAGGTCCTCCAAAAGTACCCCACAAATTTGGTGTCACGGTCTGAAACAATACTCTTTGGCAGACAATGTAGCCTCACCACGTCTTTGAAGAATAAGTCAGTAATAAGGACTGCATCATGAGTCTTCTAAAATGGAATGAAATGTGCCATCTTTGAAAACCTATCAACCACCACAAAGACTGAATCATTTCCTCGTTGTGTCCTTGGAAAACCAAGAACAAAGTCCATACTTATATCCCCCCATGGCCTCTCTGGTACAGGTAAGGGCTAATATAAGCCTGTATTCTGGCTCACTCCTTTAGCCATCTGATATACCCTACAGCTTTGTAAACCCTTCTTCACATTTTGTGACAACTGAGGCCAATAATAATGCTCACTGATAATGGCAATGGTCTTATCCTGACCAAAATGTCTTGCCATTCCTCCACTATGCTTCTCCCTTATCAAGTTCTTCCTCATGGAACTCCTTGGGATACACAATTGACTTCCCTTAAATAATATGCCATCCTAGATTATAAAATCTAGCCACCTTGTCCTGTCCACTGTAACAGATTCCTTGCAAGTTTTTCAAGCCTCTACAAAATCAAGATCTTCTACATACAGTGTCTTGAGTTCATTAAATCCAACCACTTCAATCTGCATCTTTGTCATCAATGTATGCCTCCTACTTAAGGCATCTGCAACTCTATTTGACTTCCCACTCCTATGTTTCAAAACAAAGGTATAACTCTACAAAAACTCTACCCATTTCATATGCATTTGATTTAATTTTCCCTAACTATTTAGGTACTGCAAGGCCTGATGATCAGTATATAGAACAAATTCCTTCGGCAACAAATAATGTCTCCATTTCTTTAATGCTTGAACTATTGCATAAAATTCCTGATCATATACAGAATACTTTCTCTTGGCATTATTTAACTTTTCACTAAAATAGGCAATGGGCTTACCTTCTTGGCTCAACACTGCTCCAATGGCACAACCACTGGCATCACAATCCACCTGAAACACCTTGTTGAAATCTGGGAGGGCTAGACCAAGTTGCTCTATTACCTTCTTCTTCAACAGTTCAAAAATCTTTGCCACTCCAGTGCTCCACTTGAATTATTTTCTATCCCCTCTCATTGTTTCAGTTAGGGGTCCACAAATACTACTGAAGTTTCTAATGAACTTTCTATAAAAACTAGCCAAACTATGGAAAGATCTCACCTTGGAAACAGTTCTTGGGGTAGGCCATTCAAAAATAGCCTTCACCTCCTTTGGGTGCATCTTGAGACCTTCTGCTAAGACAACAAACCCCAAATACACTAACTCCCTCTTCACAAAACTGCACTTCTTCAGATTAATCAACAGTTTCTCTTCTCTTAACTTCTCAAAGGCTCTCCAAATATGCATCAGATGCTCATCCAATGTCTTACTAAAAATCAAAATATCATCTATATACATAATAAAAAAATATCTCAGAAATTCTTTTAGTACCTCGTTCATGAGCTGCATGAATGTGCTCGATGCATTGGTTATCCCAAAAGGAATGACTAACCACTCGTATAGGCCCTCTTTGGTCTTAAAGGAAGTCTTCCATTCATCTCCCTCTCGAATCCAGATTTGGTGATATCCACTCTTTAGATCAATCTTTGTGAAGTACTGAGCTCCACTCAAACAGTCCATCAAGTCATCCATCCTTGGCAGAGGAAATCTGTACTTGGTTGTTATCTTGTTTATGGCTCAGAAATCTGTACACATCCTCCACTCCCCATCCTTCTTTGGTGCTAGTACTCCAGGTACTACACATGGACTCAAACTCTCCCGTATCAAAACCTTTCTCAAAAAGTCTTGAACTTGTTTGTTAAACTCCTCATTTTCTACTAGTCATTCTATGAGCTGCCTTATTTGGCAAATTGGCTCTAGGAATCAAGTCAATCTGATAACTGATCTTCTTTATTAGTGGTAAACCCTCAGGTACATTATTAGAAACAATATCCTGAAACTCATCTAACATCCCAGAAACTTCTTCTGGAACTTTCTCACTATCCTCCTTACTCACTCTAAGAATAAATGCATAACACACACGCTCCTACTTCATACCTTCTAAAAATTTTCTTCCATCTACATAACAAATTCTAGCACTACTACATACCTTTTCTTCAGTCTCCTTCAGGGGTTTCAACTTGTGACGAACCTCATCCTTTGTCAAGGAATAAGTGTTTGCATGGCCATCATGTATAGCTCGCCTATCGAACTCCCACGGCCTCCCTAACAACATGTGACATGCATCCATGGGGATGATATCACAGAGTACCTCATCATGGTAGCTCTCGATCTTGAACTTTACTAGGCACTGCTCATTGACCAAAACTTTGTGTTCTTTCTACAACCAGGCAATCCGATATGGATGTGGGTGTCTTTCCCTCTTCCGCTTCAACTTTGTGACCATCTCTTCTAACACCAGATTATCGGTGCTCCCACCGTCAATAATGACATCACAACATTTTCCTTCACACTTGTACCTTGTGTGAAATAGATTATTCCTCTATTCTAGTTACTTTTCCTCAGTCACCAGTGCTCTCCTAATCACTAGGGCTTCTCCTCTTTCAGCATCATTTGAATGTTCAGATTGGGCCTCCTCATCTGCATACACAACCCTTCCACGACCTTCTGGCCTTTTTTTTGCCCTTCCTTGGTGTTGTGGACATTCATAGGCTCGATGCTCTTCTTCACCACAGTGGAAACACGTTCCTTTGAAACCACCTCTTCCAGATCCTTGTCCATATCTTCTTCGTCCTCTACCTCTTTGATCACCACTGTTTTGATCACAAGGGCGGTAGAAGTTGTTATTCTTTTGGCTTCGGCTAGTACCCACATCTTCACTTTTCTTTTCATCATCATTTCGGCTTCCTGAAGGTCTTCCACTACCCCTTCCACTTTGACCTCCTCATCCTTTTTGCTTGCCATCAAATATTTTGTTCAGCTTCTCTTCCACCTTCAAAGCAAACTGATACACATCCTCAATGGTGGTCATTCTTACTAGGCTTAACTCCTATGAATGCTCGGTCGTAACCAATTAAGATATCGGGCTACCTTCTCTTTATTGGCCTCTGTGTGGTCCATTCTGATGATTATTTTGTGAAAATCTTCAGTATATTCTTTCATAGATTTGCTTCCTTGCTTCAACCCTTTCAATTTCTTCAACAGATCTAACTCGTAGTCCACTGGTATGAACTGCTTCTTCAGTTTCTCTACCATGCGATCCCATCTGGTGATATTTCATTTTCCTCTTTGATTTATTTCCAACTGGACCTCTTTCCACCAAATACTAGTATGGCCCTTCAGCTTCATTTTCACAAACTTAACCCGATTAGGGTCCTCTATTTCCTCATTCTCAAAATATTCTTCTAGCTCGTTGATCCAGTCGATCAACTCTTTTAGGTTTAGATTTCTAGAATAATTGGGGACTTCTGCTCTGGGTCTTTTCCCAATCTTCGAAATGGCCCTTATTAGCCGCATTTGGTCTTGATCAATTGTTTCTTCTTCCTCTTCTATATTTGAACCTTCTTCCTCTCCTTCATCCTCACTTTCCTCTGTCAGGTTTCACCCTCTTCTCAACTACTCTTGTAAGGCATTAATCTGTCTTTGGAAGGCTGCCAGTGCATCTCTTCCACCAGCATTTTTGCCGCCTCGACCACCCCTAGCACCACCATTCCTACCAGGCATCACTCTTGGAGGCATCTTTCTTAACCTCGACCCACAACCACGGTCCTGGTGCGAACTTCCTCACGACTGGCAATCTGTCCACATGCTCAAAAAACCCGCTCTAATACCACTTGATGAGGGTGCAACCCAAGGCTTAGAAAATAACCCAAAAACAAGAGAATAATTTTATTATTAAGAAAATGGAGCTTCTTACATGCAAAGGATCTCAAATTCCCAAGTTCTACCACACATGCAAGTTACAGAAAGCTACAGAATAACCCTTTCGCAATATGCGAGATTGTCATCAAAAAGTTACCCAAAAATTATAAACCCGCCCATAAATAGAGCTCCTCTTTAGTTTGGAGCCAAACAACATTCAAATTTGAATTTAGGCCGTTTGGCACCGAAAATTTACAACATGAAGTTCAAATTTTAAAAGAGCATTTGCAATTGTATCTTCTAGAAAGTGCACCAACTTCCCGGGGCCATAACTTTTGATAAGGGACTCCGATTCGCGAACCGTTTGAACCGTCGAAAAGGTCACGAAATCAATAACGTGCTTAAAATCCACTACACCAATTTTGGAAAGTTTTGGGGCCGATCCAGGAACTCTAAGTGCCTCAAATCTAACTCGGAAGATTTTTAGGGGCAAATCTAGGAAACTAAAACTGCAATATCTTTCCACCCATGAATAGAAAATAAAAACCGTAAATTGGGAATTTCATTATGAAAAAAAGGGTATCCAAAAATGTAAAAACATCTAAAAATCAAGAAACTTGAAATTTAACTATTTTTGGGTGATGCAAGATTGCCCTTACACCACTGGATGCTCCTGCATCAAACACTCAGGGTAATTTGAGAAGTGACCCTGTCACATCTCAGATGGTGGAGGAAAAACCCAAATGGTCAACCTCTACCTTAAGCAACTAGGATGAATCTTCAATAGGCCTTCCTTTCAATTTCACCAAATATTCTTCATATTGCCTGTTCCTGGTACTCCTCCCCACACGATTGTCCAGGATTTCTTCAATCTCCTCATTTTCTGAAGTAGGTGCTGGAATCCCACACTGTTCCATCGTTGGTACTTCCTCTGTGCCACCTTCATGATACTCTGTCAAATCTAAAATGTTGAACACAAGTGAAATGTTGAATCCATCCGGCAACTCTACCTCATATGTATTCCCTGAATCATGCCTCTTCAAAATTTTACAGGGACCAAACTTCATCTTTAATTTGTTATATGTTCCCACTAAAAACATTTCTTTCCTCAAGTGGACCATCACTTCATCACCAATCTAAAACTCCTTATACCTCCTCTTCTGATCTGCCTTAGCCTTATACTACATATTCATCTTGTTAATATGTTCTCTTACCTTCTCATGTATATCTTTGATGTGTTCTACAAAATATTCGGCTTCAACACTTATTTTCTCCTCTTGGTCCATCTTCCTCAATTATGGTGTTGTTCTAGGGCTACCTCTATACACAATTTGGAATGGTGATCTACCAGTGCTTCTATTGATAGAATTGTTGTAAGAAAATTTTGTCTGGGGTAAGATCAAGTCTCATCCCTTAGGTTTATCTCCTACCAAACATCTCAGTAGGTTACCCAAACTCCTGTTAACAACCTCTGTCTGCCCATCTATTTGTGGATGGTGTGCAGAACTGAACTTCAACACTGTCTTCAGCTTCTTCCACAAGGTCCTCCAAAAGTACCCCACAAATTTGGTGTTATGATCTGAAACAATACTCTTTGGCAGACCATGTTGCCTCACCACCTCTTTGAAGAACAAGTCAGCAATGTGGACTACATCATGGGTCTTCTGACATAAAATGAAATGTGCCATCTTTGAAAACCTATCAACCACCACAAAGACTAAATCATTCCCTCATTGTGTCCTTGGAAAACCAAGAACAAATTCCATACTTATATCCTCCCATGGCCTGTCTGGTATAGGTAAGGGTTGATATAAGCCTGTATTTTGGCTCACTCCTTTAGCCATCTGACATACCCTGCAGCTTTGTACAAACTTCTTCACATCCTGTGACAACTAAGGCCAATAATAATTCTCACTGATAATGGCAATGGTCTTATCCCCACCAAAATGTCATGCCATTCCTCCACTCTGCTTCTCTTTTATCAGGTTCTCCCTCATAGAACTCCTCGGGATACACAATTAACTTCCTTTAAATAACATGCCATCCTAGATTATGAAATCTAGCCACCTTTTCCTGTCCACTGTAACAGGTTCCTTGCAAGCTTTCCAAGCTTCTGCCAAATCAAGATCTTCTGCATATAGTGTATTGAGTTCATTGAATCCAACCACTTCAATCTGCATCTTTGTCATCAATGTATGCCTCCTACTTAAGGCATCTGTAACCCTATTTGACTTCCCACTCCTATGTTTCAAAACAAAGGTATAACTCTGCAAAAACTCTACCCATTTCATATGCCTCTGATTTAATTTTCCCTAACTATTTAGGTACTGCAAGGCCTAATGATCAGTATATAGAACAAATTCCTTCGGTAACAAATAATGTCTTCATTTCTTTAATGCTTGAACTATTGCATAAAATTTCTGATCATATACAGAATACTTTCTCTTGGCATCATTTAACTTTTCACTAAAATATGCAATGGGCTTACCTTCTTGGCTCAACATTGCTCCAATAGCACAACCATTGGCATCACAATACACCTGAAACACTTTGTTAAAATCTGGGAGCGCTAGAACAAGTTGCTCTGTTACCTTTTGCTTCAACAGTTCAAAACTCTTTGCCACTCCAGTGCTCCACTTGAATTATTTTCTATCCCCTCTCATTGTTTCAGTTAGGGGTCCACAAATACTACTGAAGTTTCTAATGAACTTTCTATAAAAACTCTTCAAACCATGGAAAGATCTCACCTCGAAAGCAGTTATTGGGGTAGCCCATTCCAAAGTAGCATTCACCTTCTTTGGGTCCATCTTGAGACCTTCTGTTGAGACAACAAACCCCAAATACACTAACTCCCTGTTCACAAAACTGCACTTCTTCAGATTAATCAATAGTTTCTCTTCTCTTAACTTCTCAAAGGCTCTCCGAATATGCATCAGATGTTCATCCAACGTCTTACTGAAAATCAAAATATCATCTAAATACACAATAACAAAACATCCCTGAAATTCTTTTAGTACCTCGTTCATAAGCCGCATGAATGTGCTCGGTGCATTGGTTAGCCCAAAAGGCATGACTAACCACTCATACAGACCCTCTTTGGTCTTGAAGGTAGTCTTCCATTCATCTCCCTCTCAAATCTGGATCTGGTGATATCCACTCTTCAAATCAATGTTTGTAAAGTACTTAGCTCCACTCAAATAGTCCATAAGGTCATCCATCCTAGGCAAGGGAAATCTGTACTTGATTGTTATCTTGTTTATGGCTCAGAAATCTATACACATCCTCCACTCCCCATCCTTTTTTGGTGCTAGGACTATAGGTACTGCACATGGACTCAAACTCTCTCATATCAAACCCTTTCTCAACAACTCTTGAACTTGTCTGTTCAACTCCTCATTTTTTGCTGGAGTTATTCTATGAGCTGCCTTATTTGGGAAACTGGCTCTAGGAATTAAGTCAATCTGATGACTGATCTTCCTCATTGGTGGTA
The DNA here is from genome assembly GCA_007258455.2 of Sequoia sempervirens. Taxonomy (NCBI): domain Eukaryota; kingdom Viridiplantae; phylum Streptophyta; class Pinopsida; order Cupressales; family Cupressaceae; genus Sequoia; species Sequoia sempervirens. Next base: position 40,315,826 of record VDFB02018296.1, read on the forward strand.
AACCCTCAGGTACATTATCAAAAACAATATCCTGAAACTCATCCAACATCCTAGAAACATCTTCTGGAACTTTCTCACTATCCTGCTTACTCACTCTATGAATCAATGCATAACACACACGCTCATGCCTCATACCTTCCAAAATTTTTGTTCCATCTACATAATAAATTCTATCACTACTGCATACCTTTTCTTCGGTCTCCTTCAGGGGTTTCAACTTGTGACGAACCTCATCATTTTTCAAGGAATAAGTGTTTGCATGGCCATCATGTATAGCTTGCCTATCGAACTACCACGGCCTCCCCAACAACATATGACATGCATCCATGGGGATGATATCACAAAGTACCTCATCATGGTAGCTCCCGATCTTGAACTTTACTAGGCACTGCTCATTGACCAAAACTTTGTGGTCTTTCTACAACCAGGCAATCTGATACGGATGCAGGTGTTTTTTCCTCTTCAGCTTCAACTTTGTGACCATCTCTTCTGACACCAGATTATCGGTGCTCCCACTGTCAATAATGACATCACAACATTTTCCTTCACACTTGTACCTTGTGAGAAATAGATTCTTCCTCTGTTCTGGTTCCTTTTCCTCAGTCACTAGGGCTCTCCTAATCACTAGGGTTTCTCCCCTTTCTGCATCATCTGAATATTCAGATTAGGCCTCCTCATCTACATACGCAACCCTTCCATGACCTTTTGGCCTTTTGTCTGCCCTTCCTTGGTGTTGTGGAAATTCATAAGCTCGATGCCCTTCTTCACCACATTGGAAACACGTTCCTTTGAAAATACCTCTTCTAGATCCTTGTCCATATCTTCCTTGTCCTCTACCTCTTTGATCACCACCTTTTTTATCATGAGGGTAGTAGAAATTGTCATTCCTTTGGCTTCAGCTGGTACCCACATCTTCACTTTTCTTTTCATCATCATTTCGACTTCCTGAAGGTCTTCCACTACCCCTTCCACTTTGACCTCCTTGTCCTTTTGCTTGCCATCAAATATTTTTTTCAGCTTCTCTTCCACCTTCAAAGCAAACTAATACACATCCTCAATGGTATTCATTCTGAATAGGCTTAACTCCTCCTGAATGCTTAGTCGTAACCCATTAAGATATTGGGCTACCTTATCTTTATTGGCCTCTGTGTGGTCCGTTCTAATGATTATCTTGTGAAAATATTCATTATATTCTTTCACAAATCTTCTTCCTTGTTTCAACCCTTGCAATTTCTTCAACAGATTTAACCCGTAGTCCACTGGTATGAACTATTTTTTCAGTTTCTCTACCATGTGATCCCATCTGGTGATATTTCCTTTTCCTTTTCGATTTCTTTCCAACTAGACCTCTTTCCACCAAATAGTGGCATGGCCTTTTAGCTTCATTTTCGCAAACTTAACCCGATTAGGGTCCTCTATTTCCTCATACTCAAAATATTCTTCTAGCTCGTTGATCTAGTCGATCAACTCTTTCGGGTTCAAACTTCCGGAATAATTGGGGAATTCTACTCTAGGTCTTTTTCAATCTTTGAAATGGCCCTTATTAGCCGCATTTGGTCTTGATCAATTGTTTCTTCTTCCTCTTCTACATTTGAACCTTCTTCCTCTCCTTCATCCTCACTTTCCTCCCTCAGATTGAACCTTTTTCTCAACTACTCTTGTAACGCATCAATCTGTCTTTGCAGGGCTGCCAGTGCTTCTCTTCCACCATCATTTCTGCCACCTCAACCACCCCTGGCACCACCATTCCTACCAGGCATCACTCTTGGAGGAATCTTTCTTTATCTCCACCCACAACAACGGTCCTAGTGCGAACTATCTCATAATCGGTGATCTATCCACATGCTCAAGAAAACCCGCTCTGATACCACTTGATGAGGGCGCAGCCCGAGGCTTAGAAAATAACCCAAAAATATGAGAATAATTTTATTATTCAAAAAATGAAGCTTCTTACATGCAGAGGATTTCAAATCCCCAAGTTCTACCACACATGCAAGTTACAGAAAGCTACAGAATAACGCTTTTGCAATATGCGAGCTTGTCCCCAAAAAGTTACCCAAAAATTAGAATCCTGCCCATAAATAGAGCTCCTCTTTAGTGTGGAGCCAAACAACATTCAAATTTGAGTTTAGGTGGTTTGGTGCCAAAAATTTACAACATGAAGTTCAAATTTCAAAAGAGCATTTGCAATTGTATCTTCTATAAAGTTTTCCAACTTCCCGGGGCCATAACTTTTGATCTGAGACTCTGATTCGTGAACCGTTTGAACCGTTGGAAAGCTCACAAAGTCAATAACGTGCTCAAAATCCACTATGCCGATTTCAGAAAGTTTCGGGGCCAATTCGGGAACTCTAACTGCCTCAAATATAACTCAAAAAAATTTCAGGGGCAAATCTAGGAAATTAAAACTGCAATATCTTTCCACCTAGGAATAGAAAATAAAAACCATAAATTGTGAATTTCATTATAACAAAAAGGGTATCCAAAAATGTAAAAACATCTAAAAACTAAGAAACTTGAAATTTAACTATTTTTGGGTGATGCAAGATTGCCCTTACACCACTGGATGCTCCTACATCAGACACCTAGGATAATTTGAGAAGTGACCCTGTCACATCTCAGATGGTGGAGGAAAAACCCAGATAGTCAACCTATGCCTTAGGCAACCAGGAAGAATCATCAAAAGGCCTTCCTTTCTATTTCACTAGATATTCTTCATATTGCATGTTCCTGGTACTCCTTCCCACACGACTATCTAGGATTTCTTCAATCTCCTCCTTTTTTGAAGTAGGTACTAGAATCCCACATTGTTCCATTTTTGGTACTTCCTCTGCGCCACCTTCATGATACTATGTCAAATGTGAAATATTGAACACAGGGGAAATGTTGAATCCATCTGGCAACTCTACCTCATATGCATTCCCTGAATTATGCCTCTTCAAAATTTTATAAGGACCGAACTTCTTTATCTTCAATTTGTTCTATGTTCCCACTAGAAACCTTTCTTTCCTCAAGCGGACCATCACTTCATCACCAATCTGAAACTCCTTATACCTCCTCTTCTGATCTGCCTTAGCCTTATACTACATATTCATCTTATTAATATGTTCTCTTACCTTCTCATGTATATTTTTGATGTGTTCTGCAAAATCTTTGGCTTCAGCACTTATTTTCTTCTCTTGGTCCATCTTTCTCAATTCTGGTACTATTCTAGGGCTACCTCCATACACAATCTAGAATAGTGATCTACCAGTGCTTATGTTGAAAGAATTGTTGTAAGAAAATTCTGCCTGGGGTAAGATCAAGTCCAATTCCTTGGGTTTATCTCCTACCAAATATCTCAGTAGGTTACCCAGACTCTTGTTAACAACTTCTATCTACCCATCTGTTTGTGGATGGTGTACAGAACTAAACTTCAACTCTATCTTTAGCTTTTTCCACAAGGTCCTCCAAAAGTACCCGACAAATTTCGTGTCACGATCTAAAACAATACTCTTTGGCAGACCATGTAGCCTCACAACCTCTTTGAAGAATAAGTTAGCAATGTGGACTACATCATGGGTCTTCTAACATGGAATGAAATGTGCCATCTTTGAAAACCTATCAACCACAACAAAGACTGAATCATTCCCTTATTGTGTCCTTGACAAACTAAGAACAAAGTCCATACTTATATCCTCCCATGGCCTCTCTGGTACAGGTAAGGGCTGATATAAGCCTGTATTTTGGCTCACTCCTTTAGCCATCTGACATACCCTACAGCTTTGTACAAACATCTTCACATCCTGTGACAACTGAGGCCAATAATAATGCTCACTGATAATGGCAATGGTCTTATCTCGACCAAAATGTCCTGCCATTCCTCCACTATGCTTCTCCTGTATCAGGTTATCCCTCATAGAACTCCTCGGGATACACAATTGACTTCCTTTAAATAACATGCCATCCTGGATTATAAAATCCAGCCACCTTATCCTATCCACTGTAACAGGTTCCTTGCAAGCTTTCCAAGCCTCTGCAAAATCAAGAATCTTCTGCATAGAGTGTCTTGAGTTCATTGAATCCAACTACTTAAATCTGCACCTTTGTCATCAATGTATGCCTCCTACTTAAGGCATCTATAGCCCTATTTGACTTCCCACTCCTATGTTTCAAAACAAAGGTATAACTCTTCAAAAACTCTACCCATTTCATATGCCTCTAATTTAATTTTCTCTGACTATTTAGGTACTGCAAGGCCTGATAATTAGTATATAGAACAAATTCCTTCAGCAACAAATAATGTCTCCATTTCTTTAATGCTTGAACTATTGTATGAAATTCCTAATTATATACAGAATACTTTCTCTTGGCATCATTTAACTTTTCACTAAAATAGGCAATGAGCTTACCTTCTTGGCTCAACACTGCTCCAATGGCACAACCTCTGGCATCACAAACCACCTGAAACACCTTGTTGAAATTTGGGAGGGCTAGAATAGGTTGCTCTGTTACCTTCTACTTCAATAGTTCAAAACTCTTTGTCGCTCCAGTGCTCCACTGGAATTCTTTTCTATCCCCTCTCATTGGTTCAGTTAGGGGTCCACAAATACTACTAAAGTTTCTAATGAACTTTTTATAAAAAGTAGCCAAACCATAGAAAGATCTCACCTCAGAAGCAGTTCTTGGGGTAGGCCATTCCAAAATAGCCCTCACCTTCTCTCGGTCCATTTTGAGGCCTTCTGCTGAGACAACAAACCCCAAGTACACTAACTCCCTCTTCACAAAACTGCACTTCTTCAGATTAATCAATAGTTTCTCTTCTCTTAACTTCTCAAAGGCTCTCCGAATATGCATTAGATGCTCATCCAATGTCTTACTAAAAATCAAAATATCATCTATATACACTAAAAAGACTTCTCAGAAATTCTTTTAGTACCTCAGTCATGAGCCGCATGAATGTGCTCGGTGCATTAGTTAGCCCAAAAGGCATGACTAACCACTCGTATATGCCCTCTTTGGTCGTTAAGGCAGTCTTCCATTCATCTCCCTCTCGAATCTAGATCTGGTGATATCCACTCTTCAGATCAATCTTTGTGAAGTACTAAGCTCTACTCAAACAATCCATCAGGTCATTCATCCTTGGCAGGGGAAATATGTACTTGATTGCTATCTTGTTTATGGCTCAGGAATTTTTACACATCCTCCACTCCCCATCCTTCTTTGGTGCTAGTACTGCAAGTACTGCACATTGGCTCAAACTCTCCCATATCAAACCCTTTCTCAACAACTCTTGAACTTGTCTATTCAACTCCTCATTTTCTGCTAGAATCATTCTATGAGCTGCCTTATTTGGCAAACTAGCTCCAGAAATCAAGTCAATCTAATGACTGATCTTCCTTATTGGTGGTAAACCCTCAGATACATTATCAGAATCAATATCCTGAAACTCATCCAACATCCCATAAACTTCTTCTGGAACCTTCTCACTATCCTCCTTACTCACTCTAGGAATCAATGCATAACACACACACTCATGCTTCATACCTTCTAAAAATTTTCTTCCATCTACATAACAATTTCTAGCACTACTACATACCTTTTCTTCAGTCTCCTTCAGGGGTTTCAACTTGTAATGAACCCCATCCTTTGTCAAGGAATAAGTGTTTGCATGGCTATCATGTCTAGTTCGCCTATCGAACTGCCACGGCCTCCCCAACAACATGTGACATGCATCCATGGGATGATATCACGGAGTACCTCATCATGGGAGCTCCCGATCTTGAACTTTACTAGGCATTGCTCATTGACCAAAACTTTGTGGTCTTTCTACAACTAGGCAATTCGATACGGATGTGGGTGCCTTTCCCTCTTCAGCTTCAAGTTTGTTACCATCTCTTCTGACACCAAATTATCGGTGCTCCCACCGTCAATAATGACATCACAATGTTTTCCTTCACACTTGCACCTTGTGTGAAATAGATTCTTCCTCTATTCTGGTTCCTTTTCCTCAATCACCAGGGTTCTCCTAATCACTAGGGCTTCTCCCCTTTCAACATCATTCAAATGTTCAGATTGGGCCTCCTCATCTGCATACGCAACCCTTCCACGACCTTCTGGCCTTTTGTCTTCCCTTCCTTGGTGTTGTGGACATTCATAGGCTCGATGCCCTTCTTCACCACACTAGAAACACGTTCCTTTGAAACCACCTCTTCCAGATCCTTGTCCATATCTTCCTCGTCCTCTACCTCTTTGATCACCACTGTTTTGATCACGATGGCAGTAGAAGTTGTCATTCCTTTGGCTTCGGCTAGTACCCACATCTTCACTTTTCTTTTCATCATCATTTCAGCTTCCTGAAGGTCTTCCACTACCCCTTCCACTTTGACCTCCTTATCATTTTTGCTTGCCATCAAATCTTTTTTTTAGCTTCTCTTCCACCTTCAGAGCAAACTGATACACATCCTCAATGGTGGTCATTCTGACCAGGCTTAACTCCTCCTGAATGCTCAGTCGTAACCCATTAAGATATTGGGCTATCTTCTCTTTATTGGCCTCTGTGTGGCCCATTTTGATGTTTATCTTGTGAAAATATTTAGTATATTCTTTCACAGATCTGCTTCCTTGCTTCAACCCTTGCAATTTCTTCAACAGATCTAACTCGTAGTCCACTGGTATGAATTGATTCTTTAGTTTCTCTACCAAGCGATCCCATCTGGTGATATTTCCTTTTCCTCTTTGATTTCTTTCCAACTAGACCTCTTTCCACCAAATACTGGCATGGCCCTTCAGCTTCATTTTGCAAATTTAACCTGATTAGTGTCCTCTATTTCCTCATACTCAAAATATTCTTCTAGCTTGTTGATCCAGTCGATCAACTCTTCTAGGTTCAGACTTCCAGAATAATTGGGGACTTCTGCTTTGGGTCTTTTCCCGATCTTCGAAATGGCCCTTATTAGCCACATTTGGTCTTGATCAATTGCTTCTTCTTCCTCTTCTACATTTAAACCTTCTTCCCCTCCTTCATCCTCACTTTCCTCCCTCAGGTGTAACCCTCTTCTCAACTGCTCTTGTAATGCATCAATTTGTCTTTGGAGGGCTGCCAGTGCATCTCTTCCACCAACATTTCTGCCACCTCGACAATCCCTAGCACCACTACACCTACCAGGCATCACTCTTGGAGGCATCTTTCTTGACCTCGACCCACAACCACGGTCCTGGTGCGAACTGCCTCATGATCGGCGATCTATCCACATGCTCAAGAAAACCCACTCTGATACCACTTGATGAGGGCATAGCCCGAGGCTTAAAAAATAACCCACAAACAAGAGAATAATTTTATTGTTCAGAAAATGGAGCTTCTTACATGTAGAGGATCTCAAATCCCCAAGTTTTATCACACATGCAAGTTACAGAAAGCTGCAAAATAACCCTTTTGCAATATGCGAGCTTGTCTCCAAAAAGTTACCCAAAAATTAGAAACCCGCCCATAAATAGAACTCCTCTTTATTTTGGAGCCAAACAACATTCAAATTTGAGTTTAGGCGGTTTGGCGCCAAAAATTTACAACATGAAGTTCAAATTTCAAAAGAGCATTTGCAATTGTATCTTCTAGAAAGTGGGTCAACTTCTCGGGGCCATAACTTTTGATCTGGGACTCCAATTCACGAACCGTTTTAACCGTTGGAAAGGTCATGAAGTCAATAACGCGCTCCAAATCCACCATGCTAATTTTAGTAAGTTTCAGGGCTGATCCGGGAACTCTAAGTGCCTCAAATCTAACTCGAAAGATTTTTAGGGGCAAATCTGGGAAACTAAAACTGCAATATCTTTCCACCCAGAAATAGAAAATAAAAACCATAAATTAGGAATTTCATTATGATGAAAAGGGTATCCAAAAATGTTAAAACATCTAAAAATTAAGAAACTTGAAATTTAACTATTTTTGGGTGATGCAAGATTGCCCTTACACCACTGGTTACTCCTACATCAATTCTTCATGCTTTGATTCAAATCTTTTTTTGATGTTCCCAATTCGTGGATGGGGTGATGGGTGGATGAAGATTCGTGATGTGGCTGGTTGTAGTATTGGCATTGGTTTCACCATAAGGACTCTTTGTGCTCCCTATGTTGATGCTTGCACTAGATAAAATTTCCCCTAGTATTAAAGAGGTATCACGGATATGTTTAGATCCCTTAATTGTCAAATAACCAAGACCTTGATGCTTAGGATTTCCAATAATCTGCATTGGCTCTAAGATACCCTATTCATGTAGACCTAATCCTCTTCCTTGATAATTCATCCTTTGAAACATTTTATTTGCAATAGGATATGATTTACCTTGGAAACAAGGTGCTACTCCTTCTCTACTCTATTGTGGATCTTCAAAGGTGATCTAGATTCTTCATTGATAAGATAGCTTTCCCTAAAAAAGGTAAGTGATCCAAGTTTATAAGTGATAGGATCCTCCATAACTAAGATAACTTCTTTATTCATATCTTTGGTTTGATCTTATGAAATATCAGCTTTCAATGCTTCTTCAAGAGGTGTTGATGATTCACTATCCACGTAAAAGTCTCCCTCATGATTCATTTTTTATGTGCCTTCACAAGATGTTTCTGACTCACAACTTCTATAGAAGCCTTCTTCATGACCCATTTCTGATATGTCTCTATATTTTTCTATGTCTTGATCATGTGTACAAATGTCAAGAGTAGGAGACTCTTGTTCCTTGGTAATGATATCAAGAGTATGAGACTCTTGTTTCAAATGAAGATCATTTGTATGTCCATTAGGAGTAATAATCTCATGGGTAGATGGAGGAATATGTGATATATAGATATGATCATCATTTGTAACATCTTGTATAGATTGGAGAGTGTCCATTAGATCATTGTAGTATCTTGGAGACACAAACTCTTAATCTTGATTAATTTTGGTATTGCGTTCGATATGATTTGGATGAAGTTCTTGACATGGGTCCATTTCAAAGGATGGATTACTTACAAATGGTTCTTGGATATCATCATTAGGCATGAGAAGTGGCTCAATGTTCTCTTGATCTTTGAGTAAATTTGAATCAAGTGTTGAATTGAGGATTTCTTCAATATTTGTTACCACAAAGTCAAAGGATGTCAATATGTCTTGGAAAGGACCATTGCTAGATTTTGGTGAAATATTTTGATCATGTTTTGGAATAAATTCTTGAGATATGTCATCTAATGCATTAGGTGATGTAGAGACATTTTCAACATGATCATTGGTTGATGGATCCTAGATTATGTCAATAGGATCAAATAATTCTAACACTCCTTGAAATACGTCATTGTTGAATATTGTTGAGGGGTTTCGATCATGACTAAAAAGTGACTCTTGATGTATGTTGATTTGATAATTGGATGGGGTAGAAACATCTTCAAGGTGCTCATTTATGGATAGATCTTGATCATTATTTTCAATAATTTTGGTGGAGCTCGATTGGCACTGTTATCACTAATGCTTGAATCTTGATCAATGTCCTCAATAATTATTTTTCATTGATCAGTAAGGTCTTGGATGATATTTTTGATTTGAATACAATTTGATATTTTATGAAGATTTTATCTATGATACTCAAAATAATATCCACCTATTCCAAGGGAATTTTAGCACAAAGTTGAAAGAACTTTCTTTTGGAAGAGTGATGAGTTTTGCATTAACTAGTTGTCTTATCACTGATTCGATTGTTACTCCAAAAGGAGTGTATTCACATTTGTGAGATCTTGTGATATTTATGCTTGTTGAGGTGATTGTTGTTGTGATTGATCTTGGAGATGTGGTGATTGGGTTTGTGATTGATTTTGTTGATCTTGATATCCAACCTCTTGACATTGTAGATATTGTTCTTGATGTGGTTGTGGACAGAACTCAATTTTTGATGACATGGTTTAACCAATGGAAGAGTGTATTTATTTTGGGATGGAGATGTCTCTTGGCACAATGAATCAACTATTTTGGTAAGTGTAGCAATTTGATCTCACAAATTTTATCTTGACACCTTTGATGTAGTTGATTTGGTTTTTGTTCAAGCAAATTTGGAATGTATACTTGTGGTGTTTGTATGGGATCATGGAAAATTTGATTTTGGACAATATTCTAATTTGGGATGATGTTTAGATTTGGAATTGTAGGTTGAAATTTAACATTGTTATGGTTGTGAATCACATTGCCTTGATTTAGGAAACTTTATTTCGCATGGTGTTACCTTGACTTGGATCAATACATGGAGTTGTTAGCATATTGTTTGGACTTTGAACAACATTTGTATTATTTGTAAACATATCTATCCCAAAGTTTACAAAGTTTGGATTTGAAATGTTCATGTTTGGTAAACTTGTACTTGGTATATTCACATTCAATGGCATGTATGGATTTGGTGGATAAGGTTGTTTTGTTGAAGAATCATGTATTGATTGTTTGGTTAATAGATTTGTAGGTTTTGACTTTGATTTAAACCTACCATAGGGAAAGGTGTTCCAAATTTTAGATTGGGAATACTCACAAATGTACCATTGAGGTTTGTAGGAGATAATGGTCCCATGTATGGATTGTATAAATGTGAGTTTTGATAATCAATTGGCATTGTAAGGCTTTGTTATTTTGGTTGATTTAGACCACTCATAATGTATGAATCAAGTTTATATTCCATGTTTTTCTTTTGTTTTGACCTTGTTGACCTCTAAGGAATTTAGGACCAATGATGAGATGAAGGATGAAAGGGGTGAATGATATGGGTGTTTGAACTTTTAGGAACTTTGAATCAATGCTAAACTTTAGGATTTGATTTTGATTGGATAATGAACTTGTGAATCCCAAGATGTTAGATGTTATCTTAGGATGAACTCATTCAAAACAGTGATAATTTAACTAAGTGTGTGAGGAAGGATTCATCCACACACACCTAACTAATAGATGGTTTTGATTTGGTTTAAGGATGTACCCAATTCTAGACAATGATGTTTCCAAAGCTCTAAAGTTGTTTTTGGGATAAAGATGATAAATGTTTGGGACAGATGAAGTGTTTTTTTTTATCCTAAATGAACATAAGAGGGACCTTGTTTACAAGACCAAGATATTGAAGAACATCCTTTTCCCTAAGAGTAGTTCAAACCAAAAGACAAATGTTTTTCTTGGAAGACCGTAAGACAAAAGATAACAAGCACATGTGTGGGGTTCAATTGATTTAATCTTGGTTAATGAATTGATTTTACCACATCAATACTTCTTGCTTAACTTTCAAATTGAATGTCTATGTCTCAAATCCTTTTCATTCCACAAGGTCCATTATGTGAAAATAAAAGAATCAAAGGCATAGTTTTCCTAATGTTGACTTTAGAGAGAGAAAATTGAGATATAGGCCCAAATACTTAGAAGCCTCTAAGGATAGAATCCCTAGGGACAATTAGTAATACTTGGAATTTTCAAAGGTATTTGCTCCTTCTAAAGGGTTTGAAATTTGATGACCTTGTTGAATGTTTGTTTTCAAGATTTTGAATTTTAAGCAATATATTTAATTGACTCATAGATTGCACAACCCTATGATAGAAAAGACAATATTTTTTGAATTCCCACTTGGATTTCTCTAGTTGCACTTATTTAGAGTAGATGATTAGAAGCTTGACCACACTGGCTCCCCTCCACAACACTCACTTCTATGGATCAACCAAGCTTCAAGTTCTCATGAATCTCCCATGAAATTTTTTTTATCTCTACTAAGAACTGCAAATATGTGGGACAGCTTCAGAGGTCCAACCTCTTGACACCAACAAATAGTAGGGTTTTTATCTTTTATAAAGATTGGTTTTTAATCAAGGTACTCGTTCAAATGATCACACAAGAGGCAAGATCAACCCATACAAAGAGTATCACCTGCTTGTCTATAGGATCACTTGTAATGTTGAGTTTCCTCAACATTCGAATTTATATATTGGTTGGGAGTAGCTTTGTGTTTATCTCGTTACCAGTTTGAGTTGTTCCGTTGGGGTGAGTAATTTTCCCACCAAGGCAGGCTCTCTAAAGGTAAACAACAGTGAAGGATTACATTTTTAGTTCAACCACCTAATGCACTTTAGGAGGGAACACACACAATGCCTTTCCTTCATGCTCACATGATTTGTTCAATTTTAAACCCAAATTTGAAGTGTAGAGGCAATCTTTTAGACAACCTAATGTCACTAAAATGCTTTTGATTCTCAATATCTTCGTGAAGCGCGAGAGAAGTGCATACACATTCAAATGACATAAGTTGAAAAAAAATATTACAAAGAAAGGAAGATGCAAGTTTTTTTTAAGCCCAAATAAAGATGAATTCTTTTTGGAGTACTGAGCTTAAATATGAGTTTTTCTTGTTCAATTTTAGCCCACAAAGCAATGTCTAGTAAGTTCCTAATGTTCAATTTTGACCAAATTTGACAAAGCTTGATTTGTTTGTAAATTTTATTTCCAAAATAATTCTAGTTGGTCCTAAAGCATGAATGGAAAATAACATATGATGGGTTATTTTTCCCATGAGTGTTTAAAAACACTATTATGATGAGTATCAAATGCTTTTTGTTCACTTCCATGCTCCATGATCCTTTAAAACCTACAATCCAAGCTCTAAATGTTAGATGAAATCAAGAAACAAGAAGATATGAGGGTTCGATAAATGATTAAGCACAAAAACCCTAAAACTTAGACCAAGTTACAATGTGATTTGACTTTAGGTGAAAATTTAAAATTTTTAACTCTATCAAAATTGAGAAACACCTACACCATTGGATATCTTATGAAATTTTACCCTATTTCAAAAAAAACTTTGAAAAAGACCAAAATATGACCAAGATATGGTCATTTTAAGATTGAGTGCAAAAGCAAGAAAACAAAGGCAGCCCTGTTTACAAAGGAAACTCTCTGCAAGCTCTTAAATGAAAAATTTGACAAAAAAAATGCTCTACGAGATCACATTTGTAAAAGGAAATGCTTTTTTGTCTCACAAATAAAAAAGCTAACAAAAGTGACACTCTAGGGGCTCACATATGAACAAAGGCGACACCACCTCGTTCCTATGTCTGCAAAAAATAGAAAAATCAAGTGAAATTTAACATGTTAGAATGTTATGCCCTCCTTCTAGCACCAAAATGTGAACACAAAACTTGCAAAAGCTAACAATAGATCATCAATCAAGATTCAAACATGTTAGAAAAGAAAATCTAATGTTTTCTATGAAATTATTTAGCCAATTCAAGAGAAAACATGAAAACAACAAGAAATTAACATAATAAAGCATGTAATCTAAGTAAAAGTAGTTAAACCTCCATCCTATAGGGGGAGTGGTGCTCCTTTGATGTGGAAATAAGCCCTTTCCCAATCCCTTTGATAACCTTTGATGTTGAATGTGATTCCAAGTATGAAAAATGGAAATAATCTAACTAAAATGGATGAAAATAATGAAATGCTATGAACTCAAATAGGTATAGTGATAATGCATGAATTTTTGGATCCATATTATAAAAAGTATGCCTCTATTTATAGAAGCCAAGGATTGAAGAATGAAGGAAATTGGTGAATATGGGATAATTGAGAGCCAATGAGAATGTGCTAAGTGTCACAATTCTATTGGATGAGGGTGGACCACATTTTGGGAAATGTGTGAGTGGAGGAGGATAGAGGAGAAGTAAATGTTGTTGGTTGAGAATTTGAAATTGGTGTAAGAGGAATTGATGAGATTTGAGAGGATGTAAGAGGATTTAAAAGGTTATAAGAGAATTTATTGTAGATGTGAAAGGTTTTTGAAAACCTTTGGAGGGAAATTGAATGAGATGTGGTTGAGAGGAATATTCCTCATAATATTCCTTTGTGAGGATAATTGAGGTAATTAGATAGAAGAAATTGATTTTATGTGCAACCTAGTTAGTTGACCATGGTTGATTTAACTCTTGAGGAGTTAAAAGCTAGAGGATTTGATTAATGATGATTAGAAAGTTGATTTAGGATTAATTAATTGGAGTGAATTAGGAGATGTGACATTTGATTTGGTTGATTTTTAATCAAATGGGAGGTTTAATTAAATAATTTTATTTAATTAAATAAGATGAATAATTAGTTAGAAGAAGGATGAATCAATAAATTTAATTATTTGATTAATAGATGAATTTGTTGAATTTAATTAAATAATGCACTAATTATTCAATTAATTGATGAATTTGAAGTAATTTAGAAAGAAACAGTGTTAGTTGATCAGAATTAGATATCCAGTATCAATCAAGACTTTTCGGTGTCTACAGGTGGTAAATTCAAAATCAATTTGCATCAGGTATTACATAAGTGATTTTTTTTAGTTAAAACTTAATTTTATAATGAAACTATTGTTCTAATGGGAAAGACTGGTAAAAGAGTGAAAAAGAAAAATGAGAATTTACTGTGTGTAAATAATATTTTGGAAGAAGAGCTTGAAAAAATTAGAAAGAAAACATGAAGAATTAATAGAAGAGGAAAATAAGTGACGAAAGGAAGATATATCAAAATTGAGAGAAGAACATAATTTGTCCAATCAATTAATTGAATCTTACATGAAGGAAAATTAGTGTCTAAACTATAAGCCTACACTATGTAAGGTGACATGCGACACAAATGATTTATTTTTTTATTAGATGAATCATTTGATAAATTTGATATAGTTAAATTCTCTTTTGATAAAAAAAGTGTAAGGAAGACAACAATATTTTTGAATCTACAACTCTTGCTAGTTGTGAGGATAATGACAAATACTGTTCTCTAAAGAATGTTGGATTTAAAAGATAATGAAAAGAGTAGGATACAAAGGAAAATGTTTGGTAAAATATGGATAAGAAATTATAGATCCCATTGAGCCAATAGTGAGGCCAAAGAATGAAGGCCTTGGATATGCTAGTTAAAATAAAAATGATACTATATGTGTTATAAGTTCAAATAAATTATCTCAAGAAATATAATGTATACAATATTCTCATTTTCATAGACATGGACATAAGAAAAATTGTGTTGGTATCTTCATCCTTATAGTATTTGTGGATTGAAGAATCATTCTAAGAAATTGTTTTGGAACAAAAAATGGAAGAAACAACCTCTACAAGATAGTATATAGATGGATTATGGATGGATTGTTGTATCTAATTAAAAAAGGTCACAATTATGTTTAAAATGTTATACAAACATAAATATTCTCATGCCAAAGAATATAGCAATGATGCAAAGTTAGATATCATCCTAGAAACCATGTAACTTAATCTATAAAAAATTTACTACTATAAAGGCTACTTGAATTATATCCATGTAGTGGTGTGAGATTTGAAGTTAGAGAGTTCATATATGCGAGATTTGAATTTGGAGCACTCATATGTGGAGAATGGGTACAATTGATCACAAAGATAATTGTTGAATGGTTATAATATTGATCCCAAAGATCATTATTGAACCTGAAAAGTTATACTATTGATCACAAAGATCATTGTTGAATGGTTGTAATGTTGATTGCAAAGATCATTGTTTAATAGGTAAAAGTTGTATTGTTGATCACAAAGATCATTATTGAATGGTTGTAACATTGATTGTAAATATTATTGTTGAACCTAAAAAATTATAGTAAATTGATCATAGAGATCATTGTTGGATAGTTGTAGCATTGATCATAGAGATTGTTGTTAAATTTGTTAAGGTTTTGGTCACAAAGACCATTGTCGAAATTGATTGCAAAGATCATCATTGAATTTGTGAAGGTTTTGATCACAAATATCATTGTTGAAATTGATCAAAAAGATCGTTTATAAAATTGATCATAAATATCATTACTAAATTTGTGAAGGTTTTGATCATAAAGATCATTGGGAATGCTTCATTTCCTTTATCAATATAACTATGAAGAAAGTCTTGCTATGGATAATGATGGACAAAATTAATCAAGGCTATTCAAAACAAAAATAAGTTTTTATACTTTCAAGAAAGCATTGTTAAATATTTTTAAATGTACATGGGTAACTGATAAACCTATTTATAGGTGGCCCCCATCATCTAGTTAAGTTGTGTGATAAAATAAAAGTTACATGGGGTGTTAAAATATGGACTATATTTATTCACAAAGAGTCATGTCTCATGTAAAAGACACACCTATCCATATAATATCTATTTAAGGGTCTTTGGATCCATAATTTTTATAGTTGAGTAATGACAATATCAATTTAACCTCTCCAATTTTCTACAATTATTTATTGTAGATATAATCAAACTTCAATTTATCTTGATAGGATGTCTTATTGACTTTTACTTAGTCAAAACAACCCACTTCCTTATATCAATTAAATACTAAATTAATAGTATAAACCTCTAAACTAGAATATGGGCTTCCAACTACCCTTACACTTAGCTAATTAATCAACAAGTTTTGATCACTAAAATAATATTATAAACAAAATTACTACTAATTATTGAAGTGAATGGAATCCTCTTTATTATCATACATATTCTCTCTTTGTATTCTTGATTAAGATAAGCATCAATATATTAATATAAAAATAAAAATAATATCCATGAAGATGTGTGTTTAATAATTAAAAACATTTTGAATAAGGTTCCTTGTCTTATCATCTTTACTTTTGTCAAAATCTCCCACTTGAGTTTGTTAAAAGAATAATTATTACTAAATTAATAACTTATATATCTCTAAATTAGAATACGAGCTTCCAACTACCCTTACACACAACTAATTAATCAAGAAAGTTTGATCACTAAAATAATATTACAAATATAAATTACTACTAATTATTGAAGTGGATGAAATCATCTTTTTGTGAACTCATTAACTCTTAATTTCAATCGATAAAAAAAATTATTATAAAAATTTTATCTTTGAAGTCGTATTGTTGATTAATGTAAGCATCAATCTATTAATATAAAAATAAAAATAGTATCCATAAAGAAACATTCAATAATGGAATTCAATTTGAATAAGATTTCTTGTCTTATCATCTTTACTTTTGTTAAAATTTCCCGCTTAGTCTGTTAAAAGAATAATTATTACTAAATTAATTGTATATACATCTAAATTAGAATATTGGCTTCTAACTACCCTTACATTTATCTAATTAATCAACAAATTTTGATCACTAAAATAATTAGTCGATAGGCTACATATAGTGTGAGGTTTGAGCATTTTATTGATTTGACAATTAGAGGGACATTTTATTGATTTGACAATTAGATGAGCATTTTATTTCCATTTGCAATGTTTTTTTGTTAATTTGATGACAACTTTATTTTTTTCATTTGCATTGCTTTATGTTTTAAATCTGGATGTAAATATTTCATAATCACATAATACTTAATTTCTTAAAGGAAAAAATCTAGATTTCTCAAAGTTTATTTCATTCCATTATTTAACATTTATTATTAATTATCTAATCTGCCACATGCAACTAGAATTTGCATGTACAACATGCATATAGTTTTCTATAGGTGTAATCCTTGAACCTCCTTTAAATGGAAGTGCTAGTATTACAAATATAAAATTACGACTAATTATTGAGGTGAATGAAATCCTCTTTTCTGAACTGATTAACCCACAATTTCAATTGATAAAAAAAATATTATAAATATTCTACCTATTGTATTCTTGATTGAGATAAACATCAATTTATTAATATAAAAATAAAAATAATATCTATAAAGACACATTCAATAATGAAAAACATTTTAAATAAGATTCCTTGCTTATCATCTTCACTTTTGTCAAAATCTTCCACTAACTTTTGTTAAAAAGACTCCACTTGCACATCCTAGCCATTATTAGAGAGGAAGTGTTAAAAGATTGCACACTTTCATATTGAACAGCCTGCAGAAAATTAGATAACACCATTCACTCCAAATTATTTCGCAACATTTTTCTGCCCCTTTTTCCAAGCTACGCCTTACTTTTCTGGCTTTTTTGGCACAAGGTGGCTCCACCTCTCACATTTTTCTGCTTTTCTTCTGGAAATCACTGTACGCTTTTGGACTCTGTATGCAAGCTGAGTTGTTTGAAATGGGAATACAATAATTCTATTCCAAAAGAAAGTAAAAATGGCTTCTAAAAAGGATAGGAGGTTGTGAGTGGTGAGTGTGGATGCCTAGATTCGATGGACTAGCTTAATGAACTCTTCTCATGCCATGGCCATGTATGGATATACACATGAAAAATCTCATACCTCAAACAATTTCAAAAAGCCAATGTATGTTGCCTATACGCAGATTTGTGACTTCATATGCAAGTTGCATGGCTTATCACAACCCAAAAAATTCATTTCCATAGTGGATTATATAGTGAATTACAACAAGATAAGTAATAATACATCCAACCTCGAAGTTGCCTTTAGTTAAGTAGTCATGTGCAAGGCCCATCATGTACGTCATCTCGAACCTATCTTGATTGTGCCTCTGAGGTTTTGAACCCTTATGGATGGGTTTTTAATCAGATACCATCATCCTCACCAATTATGCTCAACCAATTGAGCTACAACCCCATGACATATATTTATATTTTAAATACAAGCATATATCTTTAATAAATCTATATTAAATACACTAAGATATCCTTCTCGAGGTGCCTATTTTTTAAATCAATTAGGGTTAGGGTTAAGGTTTGATTAAGATTCAATTAGCATTAGGGTTAGGTTTCAATTAGTGTTAGGTCCAATCAAGTTTAAGTTTAGGTTTAAGGTTGAATTCAATTGATATAAGGAAAGATTTATGTTTTAGGGTTACAATTCAATTAGGGTTAGGCTTAATATTTAATTCAATTGATTTAAGGAAATATTTATAGGAGAAAAATGAATCATCAATTATAGAGACCAACATAGAATGATAATTAAACCTATAATAGAAATTAAAATATCCCTTAATTAGTTTTTCTTAATTTAGTTGATTTAAGGAAATAATAATGTTTTTTGTTGTGAAAATAAAAAATAAAAAAATTGAAAAAAAATCTATGAATAAGAAAACAAATTATTCATTTTGTTGGGTGCAAACATGTAAAAACATCTCAGACTATAATATATAATCCATATTGTGGACATCATGTAACTATGGTGTCCCTTGATTCTCCATTTCTTGGAGGTGTTGTGTTAATAGTTTGTGCGTCATGTCTATGCTTCCTCACTCAGCATGCTTACCAAGGCAATTGTAACCACATCTAATGAAATTTCCTTTATCCTTTAAAATGGATAGATATGGTCTAGTTCAAACCCCAATTTTGGACAAAATATTGGCTGAAATTATAGAATTGGATTTACTCTTGTGATTGAATTTAAAAGAGAGATAAAAGGATTGAAAGGAATAACATAGTAACAAAAAATATCATAATAACAAATTTTAAAACTTGAATTGATAAAAAAGAGGGGAATCAAGTTCTTGGCTAAAAAGAAAAAGAAATGGACAACCTTTCTATAGTAGTTACCCTCTCTCTTGCTTGTGTTTGGCCCTGTAGTGATAGTTACCCCTCTCCTTTTTGTCATCAATATTTAGAGAGTATAAGAAATTGCTCCTTGATTGCCTCGCTTTGCTACTATCATCAAACTATCTCAATTGCTCCTCTTCTCTTGCCACCATTAACCAAATGAAATATTTTTCCTTGCACTAATAAAACAATAATGAAAGTATTTAGGGGTTTCAAAACTTTAATATAAGCATGCATATGTATCTTTTTATTAAACAACACAATAAAAAAGATAAGAAAAAAAATCACTTGAAGGAAAATTAGTGAGCAATGTCAATACAAATTTGATAACTCTTACCAAACACCTTCTAAGGATTGAAATTGTGCACCAACATTGCTACAATTGAAGATGGGAGGAAGTAAAGAGAATGGTCATATAAATTGGAAGGATATAATCCAAAATAATCTTTGCATGTGCCAAGTGTCATATTGTGTTCATGCCACAATTTATTGTAATGTACTCATATCGATCTTTATAGTTTAGGCTTGTAACAGACCAAGGTTGGGCTTCTATAAACAAGTTTTAAATTTAAACATAATGTTTCTGTATTAAGCCCATTTAACATAGTCTTTGCTATAATCCTTAATTTTTTATATTGATTTTTAGAAAAAAATAAGAAATTGCCACTAAGATGTGATAAGATGATAACATTAACAACTAAATCTCATCCATTCATGGGTAACAACAAGAAATAAATAGAAACTATTGTTAAGGTATGGAATATGACTACTGTATTTGATATTTTTGAGTTTTTATGTACATAGGTTCTTCACATCCAAATATAATTGTAGAATGCCTGTTGATGTAATAACCTATAAAATAACTCTTGCAACCATATTCTCGTTGATAGACCCTATGTAACCCACTTTTGATGTTTAATATAATTGGTGTTACACCCATTGGTAGTACTTATTTACCACAAAAAATAACCTATAAAATAAATTTAGTGATTTTTATTATATTATTTTGTAACAATTTAAAATTGAAAATTAACACATTATTATAGATATTTGGATAAAAAAAAATTATAATCATCATAATAGATTATATTTTTAATTAATATAAATATTATTTATAGATAATTTTATTTGAAATTATCTTTTAATTAGTACTTTTTTTGAAAAAGAAATAATGCATAGTTATACAAACTGGTGTGACCCTTAGGTCACCCTTGCTATGTGGCGCATCCACATCTCATCAAATAATTCACATCCTACAGTAAATCATTTGCTTTAAAAATTAAAAAATATTGACTATTTTCTGTATACACATATTTACCTACATTAATTGGGAGTACGAAGCCCCAAATTTTAATACACCTTCTCCTTTCACAAAATTGTTTTGTTGCATAGAAATATTTTAAATATATTTACTTAAAATACTTATATAAATTAGTTTTGAGGTATACTAAATTTGTTATTTAGAATAGATAGATGTTGATTGTTGGAAAAATGAAGGTAATATTGTAGCTTAAAACTTGTAAAACTATGAGACTATAGATTTAATTAATTGTTCTTTGTCACAATTATTTGTGTATGATTAATTTGTTTAGATCAATTTTACCAATTGTAGAAAGAGAAAAGATTGTGGAAGAATGAGACAAGAAGATAGAAGTGACACAACATATACGTGGAGAAACCCTTTCAAAAAAAAACTCCACCAAAATCAATAGTGCTTTTATTATTTAACCTTAGAACAAGATTACAATAATATTGTATCAATCCTTGATTGATATGCTTCCTTGCCTTCAAAAATCCTTCTTCACAACCTGCAATGAACTTCCATACACTTGTTGCAATTTATCCATGCATTCCATGTGACCAAGCATGAATCCACACATCCCATGCCATGCTTCAAACCCTCGCACATGGACAAGCTCAACCCGTTATCTTGTAGAAAAATATCCTTAAACTCTCATGCACTTGCTGCAATTAATAGGAAATTATTAGCATTGTAAACTCCTAAGAGTTATCCAAAACAAGAGCATAAATCTCCTCACAAATATCTACACCTAGATTGGGCAAGTAGAGTTCCACCATGCAACAAGAAGTCAAAAAAGAAGTCTCCTCAATTTAGGTGCCCTAAACTGAACACTTAACTGATCGTTGGTCAAGAAAATATCTTGCAAGCATCACTTCAAAGTTGGTGCCCAAGAATAAGCCCACTTAATTGAGCCTTGTAAATATCTTCTTATGCAGAAGGTGTTAACTAAAAGATGCCAAATTGGGTGCCCAAGGTGGGTCCAAGTCAATCTAAGTTAACTGAAACATATCTCTCCACCATTCATGCAAACATCATGCATGATTGATCATCCCCACTTAACTAAAAGTGCCAACATGTTATCTATCATGCAACTATAGTCATTAGTCATGCAACTCAATTCAATTGAAGTCAACTACATGCAACTGAAGATAATTGAACCATAACTAAACTGAACTGAACTAAAACTAAACTAAACTAAACTAAACTAAACTAAACTAAACTAAACTGATAGTGCCACTCCACACATTGTCGGCCTCCTACAATGATCTCACAACTAAGCCTTTATAGCCATGATTCAGAGAATGGACATCTAACCTGAATAGCCATTCAATCATCATGAAGGTGCATTTAACTTGTCAACCTAGGGACATGAACTTGAAATGGGTTAGGACTGTATGTGCACTAGGGGCTCAAGTAGTCATTGCATTCTACAACTAAGAAACATAATGATGAAAGTAAAAAGCTGAAGGAAATACAGCAAATGTTGAACATCAACCAACAACTATGCTTAAGCTGAAATGTAGAGCAAGAATGAAAATTTGTGCGACAAATAGGGACTACTCTGTCTGCTTTGGCTACATAAAAAAACATAGAATGGACTTCTAGTGGCTGCAGGAATAGTCAATGCTAGATTTAAAAAATAAGTATCCTCTAAACTAATAAGAACTTAGATGCTTGAACTTAAAACTTTATTTTGTTCACTGTAAATCGTGCATACAAAGAGTAATGTATTTGTATCACTAAAAATGAGAGTACAATGTAAAATCATGCAACCCTCTTAAAGAAGGAGCATCAAATTATTATTTATACTACGGCTAAACAAGGCAGTCAACTCCATGACTGAGAAGGATGCCATTTAGGGAAAGTAGGTGAAAATGGAGCGATGGAGGTTACGCATGCATGGAATTCAGTCAGATATGCAATTCAAGTGCAAATCCAACATAGTAGTAATGCCCATGCATGCTCGATCATTAAGGTCCACTGCAAGGCAGTTACATTCAGTTGCATGAGGAATCTTTGCTACCGGTTGCCTTTGACTTGGAGTGATTTCTCAGCTAGATGTTGTGGTGCATTCCTAACTAGCAGTTGCTTCCTCAACTTGGCACATTAAATCTACATGTCAAGGTCAGTACGCGTAGTAATTGTACATCCATAACCACTTCTAAGAAGCATTCATTAATCACATGCAAAATCAATATAGACGACCCACATATTATGCCAAATATCATTAAAGCTTGCAAAGATAGGGTAATATCAAATGTCAATGGTTTGAGGGAAACATTATTCCAATATCAACACTTAAGCATTCAAATCCATGAAATCTATAAGCAAATAGACTGTAGATTCTGCCCAGAAGTAGACCAAAAACTAGGCTCATCACTCCCCCCAACCTGATGCTTTGTTGGTCCTCCAATAAGGGAAGAGTTATTCTTCTGCAGTTTTGAAATTTATGGTTTCAAGTTGTCCAACATCATTGGTTGCAGTATGTGAGTCAGGGTCCCAATAAAATCCTTCCAATTTGTTAAAATTTCTCCATTTTTTCTTCTCTATAGTGACATCATACTAATTGAATCTAAAATTTGGCATGGACCGCATGAGCATGGATGGCTGAAAAGTTAGGGGAAACCAATGTTATCCCTAAGTTCTCCCAATCTGAATATGTCTCTTAGTTCTTTTTAATGGAAGCTCCTCATATGGGACCATTTACATTATCTTTGGCTATAAGGGTGCTACTTCTTCTTTCTTTTCTGTAGGAACTCTTGCTCTTGTTGTGGCTATAGGAACTCCTGCTCCAGTTTTGGCTATTGCTGCAAAACTCCTTGCTCATGCTTTAGCTATTGCAAGACATTCTTCCAATCGGATTTCAAATCATCTCACTTTTAAATTTCTAACACAACCTAATATGATTCGATACATGGGCAATAAGTTCATAAAAGATTTGCAATCTTTTGTCTCCCTTCCCCCAACCTAGATTTGGACATGTATCCACATGTGTGAGATGGGAGTAATGATTGGTAGGTAATGATGGAATTTTATGTGGACATCCATACTCATGTGTAGTGACTAAATGAACACACTTAAAATATCATTAAAGATAGCAATTGATGCACACATACTTGAATGTGTTGCAAAGACTGCAGATAGAGTAATGCTTGCCTTGTTGGAAAATGAACTAAGCAGTGAATGAAGATGGGGTGGAATCAAATGAGGTGGAATGAAGTGATGGAAGAGATAGAAAGGTGGTGTGGATGGGTGGATGGGAAGATGACAAAGAAATGGACATCCACATAAGTGAAAGTCTTTATTATGAAAAGTACGTACCTCAGTTAGGTTGAAGGAGGGACACTAGGTCCACCACCTTTGGCTGCAGGAAGCTATGAGTGCCAAGTGAATTGTTGCAAGAACTCTTCTTTAGAAGTTGGATTATGATATAATTTGAGACGATGGTCATTGACAAGTAATTTAAACTTGACAAGGTCAATAGTGGTAAGCTAAACAACTCCATTGGGAAAGACCTCAACAACTTCGTATGGTCCTAGCCACCTTGTCTGCAATTTTCCTACATTGTCCTGGTAGCTTGAATCATAGAGCAAGGCGCAATCTCCTAGTTTTAATTTCTTGTCCTTGATAAATCTGTCATGCCACTTGATTCTCTGATTCTGCACTACTTCTGTATGCTACATGGCTTCTCTCCTTATTTCATCCAAAGCATTTAGTTGCATGATTCTTTCTCTCTGTGCTTTAGAAATGTCCATCCCTAAATCCACTACAGTTTGTAAAGTTTTGTGTTTAAATTCAATTGGAATTATAGTTGTCTTTTTGTACAACTCAAATGGGGTGAAGCTTGTAGTTTTTTTCCATGTTGTCCTATAGGCCCAAATAGCTTTGGGTAATATGTTTTCCCAATCTTTCCTATGGATAGCTATTGTTTCAGTTAGAATGGCTTTAATTTCTCTATTTGTCACCTCAACTTGGCCATCAACCTGGGGGTGATAAGGAGTAGACTTTATGTGCCTGATATTATACTCATTTACCAGTGTTGCAACAAGAGTTGATGTGAATTGTGGTTGTTGATCAATCACTATTTCTCTTAGAACTCCAAATCTTGTGAAAATCTCCTCATAAAGAAAATTTGCAACCATGTTATCTTGCATGCTTCATGGCCTTAACTTCTACCCATTTTGTTACATAATCAATGCATACCAATATATAAGACTTACCATTTGATGGAGGGTCAATTGGTCCCACAAAATCTAATCCCCACTTGTCAAAGGGAGTGATCACTATCTGAGGGAATAGTGGCATCTCATTAGATCTGGTTGGTTTTCCCATTCTTTGACATCTATCACATTTTTTGGTATATCTCCCTGCATCCTTGTGGAGTGTTGTCCTGTAGGACCCTATGTTTAAGATATTCATTGTTATCCTTTTAGCCACAAAGTGTCCTCCACATGGTTCATTATGACATGCATGCAAAATTTCATATGCTCATCTTCTCTCACACATCTTCTCATGACATGGTCAGGTCCAGTATAAAACAAACATCCAGCAATCCAAGAGAAAGGAAAATATTTTTCAATGAGTGCCCTTTTCTCTTTTAGGGAGAAGTGAGAAGTAACTCTACCTATAACCAAGTAATTGACTATGTCAGCATACCAAGGTATTTATACACTGAGAGAGAAAAGATGGTCATTAGGAAAAGAGTCATCTATCGGTTGATTGTCTTCTTATGTAGTTAGCCTTGAAAGAAAATCTGCAACAACATTAGTTGTCCATGGCTTGTCTACAATAGTTATATCAAACTCTTGCATCAATAATAACCATCTTTCCAATCTTCCTATGATCAAAGGTGTATTCATGAGATATATAATGGTTGCATGATCAATGTGTACAAAGATATGGTAGCCCATTATGTAATGGACCTGAATTTGTTCAGTGCATAGACTACTGCCAGCATCTCTTTCTTTATCATGGTATAATTGAATTTAGCTCCTTGCAAATTTTTGTTGACAAAGTAGACAACATTTTCAACAGCTCCCTCTTTTTGTCCTAAGACTGCTCCTATGGCATAATCTAATGCATCAATGTGAATTTGGAAAGGAAGCTCCCAATTGGGTTCCTTAAGTACAGAAGTATTTGTCAAAGCTACCTTCAATGCAAAAAACACCTTGTCACAAGCTTCAGTCCACTAAAATTTAGCATCCTTAGTGAGAAGGGTAGGTGTTGCTACCTTACTGAAATCTTTGATAAATTGCCTATAATATCCTGCATGACCCAAGAAACTCCTAACATCTTTCTATTTTGCAGGTGTAGGAAGATTTGTGATTACTTCTATTTTTGTAGGATCTACTTGAATTCCCTTGTGGGAGATGTAGTGGCCAAGAACTACACCCTCTTGCATCATCATGAAGCATTTTTTTCTACTTAAGGACAATTTTTGATCCTCACATATTTGTACGACTCTCTTGAGATTCTCTAATGCTTGATTAAAATCAGCACCATAAGTGGTGAAGTCATCCATATAAATTTCCATGCCATCATGAGAAATGTCTAAAAATATACTAATGACTACCCTCTGGAAAGTTGCAAGTACATTGCACAAGCCAAATGGGAGTATCAAATAGGAATAGGTCCCCCATGGATAGGTAAATGTGGTCTTCTCCTATTCTTCTGGTGCAATTTGAATTTTATTGTAGCTATTGAATCCATCTAGAAAAGAGAAGTATCGCTTTCTTGCAAGTGTCTAAAACTTGGTCAATGAAAGGTAAAGGAAAGTGATATTTCTTGGTGGCAGCATTAAGTTCTCTATAATCAACACAAACTTGCAACTTCCCTCCTTTCTTGGGCATAATCACTAATGGAGACACCCGCTGACTATCCAAAATGTGATAGATAAATCCTGCATCTAGCAATTTCTACAGTTCTCCTTTCACAATTTCTCTTAGTGTAGGGTTAATCCTCCTTTGTGAATGTCTTACTGGAGTGCAATCATCTCTGAAATAAATTATGTGGGCATAAAGTTTAGGATCCATTCTATTCATGTCATGATAATCCCATGCAAACTCATGTTGATGGGCCCTTAATAGATTTGTCAATAATAGTTGTTGCTCTTCATTCAATTTACTATTGGCATTCAAACATTTTCCTTCTGACACTTGTACTTGTGTGGTTAACTCTACCATGGTTGGTTCATTAACACATGGTACCTTTAGTCAATATGGCAATAATATGGAACCTACCTATTGCTACAGGAAGTCTATCTACAAGAACAACATTTGCAAGAATAGTGGTTGCAAGAAGAATATCTGCAAGAAAAATGTCTACAGGGATAGTGGTTGTAGGATGAACAGGCAAAAGTGTCCTAACTGAAGTAGAAGATGATGTTTCCTCCACTCCATAATGGTTCTAAATGATGTTAGTCAGCACCTCATCCTCATCTTGGAGCTGCATGAAAGAGCTCTTGCCTAGCATCATAAATTGTGCCACAAAATTGACTTCCACAGCCTCTTCACCAACGTGTAGCCATACTGAATCTTCTTCATCACGAGATGGCTAGGCAAGTGGAGAAAGAATAAAAAATTTAGTACTCCTTCCATCTGAAAGGTCATATCACCTAACTAACATCCAATGTAGGTATCTACAGTTTCCAACCAAGGTCTTCCAAGGATGATGGGATATCTTCCTAATGTAGCCTTAGGAGAAAGAATCATAAAATTTGTTGGATATTCCCAAGAGTCTAGAACTACCACAAGATCTTCCACTATACCATTAGGTTTAATAGTAGAGCTATTTTCAACTTGTAGGACAATAGGAGTAGATCTCATGCTTGCAATATTTAGTTGTTGTAGGATGTCTTTGGTCATTACATTGATTGCTGCCCCTAAATCAATCAAAGCATTCTTCAGTTGAATCTCGTTTATGACAACTACTACCATAGGACTACTCGGGTCATTATACTTGGGAATAGTTACTTTTCCCAACATGATATCAACTAGCTAGACCACCACATGAACTATAGTTGGGTCCCTTTTCTTCCTTCCTAACTTTTTAAGACAAGCTTTCTTAATAGCTTTGTCATAGATTGGAATATCTTTTATGGCCTAAAATAGGGTTATCTGAACACATATATGCTTTATCCGATCTAGGATATCAAAGGTGGTATCTTCCTTTTCTTCCTTCTTCTTGGCAACTTCCAATCTCTGCAGAAATGGTGGTTCTTGCTTGGTCTACTTGGCTTGGAATGGTTTGGGATTTTTAGGTGCACTTGGATGAATAGGATCATTTAGAGGATCCTCCTCCTCTTCCACATGAAGCTCAGTAATGATGGGCTTGGAAGGGGCTGGTAGCTTGGTTCCTGAATGCAGATGGATATCACTTACACTCATATCATATGTAAGGAATTTATTTGAATCAACAGAATATATAGGTTGTTGCTATGGCTTGTTATTAGGATTGGGTGTGGGCTAAGCTAGTAGTTGAGTTGGTTTAGGTGCACTAGAACTTGGATTAACTAGTGGAGGCATTATAGCAGGTTGTTGGGGCTGAGAAGATGGCTGCATATAGTTGGTGTTCTGGGTAGGCCATTGTTGTCCTCCTCTCCATTGATTTATTTACTGCCAATTTCCTAGAGGTGGTTTCCAATGCCCTTGAAATTGCATCCAATTCCCCTAAGGTTGTTACCACTGAGGTGGAGGACTTTGATGGCTAGGCCAAGTGTTTGGGGGGTTACTCCCAAGCTATGGTGGATATCCTCCATAACTAGGTGGATATGGGGGCTACCATTGATTACCAGATGAATAAGAGTTAAAATATGGCCCAACATAGGATAGTGGATCTGGTGGCATACCTTGTCTTGGAGCCTAGGGCTTCCTTTGTGCAACATAGTAGACTTTGTCTTCTTCAATCTAAACTAGCTTGAACTCGAGTGGAATCTGCTTGCTTTCAAGGTTAGCTACCATCTTGCATCTGCAGTCCTTCTTTTGCTTGCAGTGGGGGAAAAATTATGTCAAAATCATTTCTACCTCCTCTTGCTTCTTTTTTGCCTGAAATGTATCTAGCTAAGTAGCTAGATTGTTGATAATATCTTGCTTGAAGTCTACCAGCAAATGAGTGATCTCCATTCTTGAAACTCAATCGGTAGTTGACTCACCTATTGATGATTGATAAGCTATCCCTTTCTTTGAAGCTTCCCTAGAGTAATTTTGGCATATTTTCTTGATATCCTCCTAAGGAACTTGGGAGATATCTCCTCCTGCCATGAGATCCAAAGCATCAGTGCAACTATCATTGATTCCTCTAAGGAAAAGCAACTTTTGTGAGTCCTCATTAAGTGCATGGTGTGGAGAATTTTTCAAGAAAAGCAAAAACCTTGCAATGTAATCAAGTCCAAGCTCTCATCTTCCTTTTGTTGCATCCTGAAAATGTCTCCTCCTCTCATGTCACTACCCCTGTAGTATTCCTTGTACTTCTCAAGGAATTTTTCCTTCATGTCTTCCCAAGTTTCTACAATCTCTACCTAGGCTCATGAACCATCTTAATGCATCCTCTTTCAAAGTGTTGGGAAATAACTTAAGCCTATGGGCATCAGTAGTATAATCATAACTCATGCAGAGTATGTCAAACTCAAATAAGAAGGTATTAGGATCTTCTATCACAAGTCCATAAAAATTGGGGAGTGCTCAAGCAGGGATGTTCTTGATGTTGTCAACTTCATTTTTATGGGAAATGGGGAAAGGAAAGGTTGGTTGGTTTTTTCTATTCCCATTTGTGTTATCCATTCCTTCTTGATGTGGTTCAAAGACAAAGGGGTTCTCAAGCTGATTTCGATCTTTCAAGGAGACTTCAAAACTAGTAAGATCAAGATATGCATCAACAAAGGGGTATTGGTCTTCTTCTTCCTCTTCTTCTGGTAAATTTTGGTACTCAACTAGCTAAAATGGATGAGCATTGTTAGGAAGGAGTCTCCCATAAGCATCCCTTCTCCTTCCTCTATGCATGCGGTATCACTCACTATCAGTCAGCTCACACAAAAAATTGGTAAAGAATTAAGGGGGGTCATTACTTCCTATATGAGGATAACAACTTTCAAAAATATTGCAGCAAAAACTACCAATGACTCCAAAAAATTCCTAGTTTGACACCATCCCTGGCAATAGCGCCAAAAATGTTGGCCTCGTACAATGATCTCACAACTAAGCCTTTACAACCATGATTTAGAAACTGGACATCTAACTTGAATACCCATTCAATCATCATGAAGGAGTATTTAACTTGTCAACATAGGGACGTGAACTTGAAATGGGTCAGCATTGTATGTGCACTAGGGGCTCAAGTAGTCATTGCATTCTACAACTAAGAAACATAATACTGAAAGTAAATAGCTAAAAGGAAATAAAGCAAATGTTGAACATCAACCAATAACTATGCTTAAGCTAAAATGTAGAGCAAGAATGAAAATTTGTGTGACAAACAAGGACTACTATGCTTTCTTTGGCTACAGGAACATACACAAAATGGACTTCTAGTGGTTGCAGGAATAGTCAATGCCAGATTTCAAACTAAGTATCAAATAGCAAGTAATACTAAGCTAATGCTAAACTAAGAGAATGGATTACTCACCAAGTGGGCCCCCTTGGATAAGTATCCTCTAAACTAACAATAACTTAGATGCTCGAACTCAAAACTTTATTTCATTCACTATAAATCGTGCATACAAAGAGTAATGTATCAGTATCACTGAAAATGAGAGTACAATGTAAAATCATGCAACCTATCTTGAAGAAGGAGCATCAAATTATTATTTATACTACAACTAAACAAGGCAGTCAACTCCAAGACTAGGGAGGATGTCATTTAGGTAAAACAGGAGAAAGTGGAGCGATGGCAGTTACGCATGCATGGAATCTGGTCAGGCATGCAAGTCAAGCACAAATCCAGTACAACAGTAACTCCCATGCATGCTCGATCATTAAGGTCCACTGCAAGGTAGTTACATTCAGTTGCATGAGGAATATTTATTGTCGGTTGCCTTTGACTTGGAGTGATTTCTCAGCTGGACATTATGGTGCATGCCCAGCTAGCGGTTGCTTCCTCAACTTGGCGCATTTAATCTACATGTCAAGGTTAGTACGTGTAGTAACTACACATCCATAACCACTTCTAAGAAACATTCATTAATCACATGAAAAATCAATATAGATGACCCACATATTATGCCAAATATCATTAAAGCTTGCAGAGATAAGGTAATATCAAATGTCAATGGTTTGAGGGAAACATTATGCCAATATCGATACTTAAGCATTAAAATCCATGACATATATGACCAAATAGACTGTAGACTTTTCCCAAAAGTAGACCAAAAACAACGCTCATCACACATTGTAAATATCAATCCCTACTTTGTAGGAACAACACATGCATTACATAAGAGTTATTAATCCTCCAAACAATTAACTGAAGCAAGGTGGCTTCCACCTTCCATGTGGGCACCCCATGTGCTCCTATTTTGTATTAGCCCTTCTTGGGTGTCCCCACATGTTCCTATCATTTAGGAATAATTGCAAATGCCAATTTACATGTTCATTTCATTTGAATTTTATCTCTTTCTAATCCTAGTGTTGGGGAACACTTTCCAAGGACTTAGGAGATACATGAAATATGTTTATGATTGCAATTAAATGGCATCATATTCCCAACATTGATAAGATACTTGTATTGGTCAAAATTAAAAAAAATTAAAAACATTTAAATTTAAGAAATTATTTTATTTTTATATAAATATTAAATTTTAAAATATATTTAAATAGTTTTGATTTTTTATTTTCCACTCTTGATGCTTTATTGGCTCTGCTAGGGTTTTGTGGCTTTGTGGTGTGTATGTTATACTGCATCATTCTGTGAGATCCTTGTAACCTTTGTTTTCAATTATTGTCTAGTCCTTTTGCATGTGCTCGACCTAAGGTTCTTTATTTTTTCACCCCTTTAAATGGCCTCAAATCTTTATTCCTCCTCAACTATTGTTGCTAGATTTGAAATCTTGATGGCAATATTGAATGGCTCCCCCACCCAAATGGCCTCAAAAAAAATTATCCAAGGTGTTCCACGAGGTAAACATGTTGACCCACCTCTAGACAATGTTCTTCCCATTCCAAAGTTTGATGAAGCCTCCAAATGGCTTGAAAATTTCACTCTTATTAGATATTTTTTGGGAAGGCCCCCCCTGAAAGTGTGCTTTGTGACTAGGTTTCTAAATCTTGGACCCCATAGGATTTAGCTCACTATAGTACAAAACCTTTCAAAATGTTTTTTTCCTTTTGGCTTTGCTAAAGCCAATCATGCCTATGTAGTTCTTACCCAAGTCCCATGTCTTATCCATTCTTCGTTTCTCATGTTTAAACATTGAACCTATGAATTTTTAGCCGCAAATGAAAAGTCTCTTAGTGTCTTCATTTGGGTTAAATTTCCAAGCTTACCTCTACCTTTTTGGAACTTTCTCTCCTAGATTGTGTCCTAAATAGGCTTTGTTATTTGTGTAGAACCTAAAAAAAATTAATCAACCTAATTTATCTACCAAGTGTATGTTCAGGTTTACCTTTCAAAGGACCTCAAGAAAAATGTTGATTCAAATTGACTAGACACGTTACTCCTAGATAATTCAATACATCAAAATTTTGAATCTCTTATCAATGTCAAGCCTCTTATCATAATGTTAAGGATTTTCATTGGTAACACAACACCCCAAACCCATGCTCTCAACCCTTTATGGATTCATTACCTCATCCAAAAGAGGAGGCTAGTTGGTCTACCATTGTTAGTTGCAAATCCAAGAATGCTAGCAACACCAAACCTACCCTTAAGCCTTCAGGGCAAGGAGATCTAGTTCCACAGGTTCCAAAAATAGTTAACACTTGAGTGTTGATCATGACAATAGCTTCCACTTCCCAACCTGGTTTGGTTGTGATACACCATTAGGCTAGTCATGCTCGACATACCTCCCCACCAATGGTGAACCAAATGAGATCTTCTAACTCACCAAGGCATTTGGAAGAAGATGATTTGTTCTCAAAGACTTGGATAGCTAGACCAAATCAATGGTGCAATTGGAAACTTTAATGCTCTCGACATTGTGGCCCAAAATAGTTATTTCACCCTTGACAGGTTGGATAATGAGGAAATTCCTCTTGATTGTTAAATGAATTATATTTCCTACAATATACACTTTGTAGATGATATTCATGCTCAATTCCCAAAGTTAGACATCATTTGACTTTAGGAGGTCAAAGTGTTTGGTTTTTTTCTTTCTATTGCATGTCATGTCATTTGGTCCTATAACTTTCCTATCAATTCCAACCATGGCTTTGGTTGTGGTAGAGTTATCACTTTTCTCTCACCTATGTGGAATAAGCTTTTGGTTTATCATGGATGAAATCTAGCTAAACGAGTGGTTTGGGATTTATTCCATATGAATAGTCATTCCTTTGGGGTGATTAATGTGTATGATTCCAATGATGTTGAAATATTTTTTCTTTTGGTGTTGGATAACAAATTTAATTTCATTTGCCACTTGGGTTTCTACAAAATAATCAATATGATTGAGTGGCTCCTATTGGGATTAAGGTGTCTCAACTTTAGTGAGTCTCATGATTATTTATTTAATTATTTTCTCCTAAATTGTTGATTTAATTTATTAAATGCAATAATATTTGTTTCCAAATTGCTAAGTCACTTTGTGGGACCCAATGGGGAGTTGGCATCCTACATGCAAGGTGTCAAAAGGAAAAATTGTGACACATGTCACATGGCCGCTCCATTGGGAAATGAAAATTGTTTCTACCTTTAAAATGGGTGCCATGTTGACATGTGGAAGTGTTTTTTGGAAGCAAATATTGGTGAGGTCCACTTGTGTGCTAGTTTATCTCTTTGAAAAAGCAAAAGCAAGGGAAAGTGACACTTGTCACTTGGGTTCCCATTTGAGCTTGGAGAATTGTTAAAACCTCTAAGATGAGAGCCCTTACACCATGTTGCATGTTGTTAACTGAATATTTAAGAGGAAACTTGTTTAACGAAGACTGAGTTGTCACTTAGAGTGACTAGGATTTGTGGGTGAGTTATATTTTGGTAGTAAATCTAATTTTCTCTATGGGATGCCTAGCATGTGAGGTTGCTTGATTTTTGGAGTTGCAAACCTTCTATGTTATTGCATGTTGTTGCATGTATGTGTATGTTTGATAGGTTGTTAATCAAGTCACTTGGGACATGTGCATGTTGTCAATCTTAGTTTGTATGCATGCAAAGATTGGGAGATTGACACATGGAAAAAATCAACACCCATGAATGAGAAGTATTTATTGATGCCTTAGTGCATTTTTTTGGAGAGTTTTATTTCACTTTTTTTAGATATCGTTATGTTGTTGGATTCACTCTAGATTTATATCATAGTGAAACAACACTTGCAAGAGCATAGAATATTCACATTGTATTGTAATAGCTTTTACTATAAATACAATTGATCTATGCTTTGGTGTGTGGGTTTTTTCTCAAAAGGGTTTTTCCACATAAATTTTGTTGTATTTTTAATGGTTTAAATCTAAAATTAATCTGATTGAATGTGCATTCTTAAGTGAAACTTTTAAAGTTTAAGATTTGAAACAAAGTTTTGCAACCTTTTCTCTGATTGATTTGCATTAGAGAAGCATCTTTGTACTTGGATTTCCTTTCAAACCCATGATAAATGTAGAACTTTGGCAATTAGTTGGACAACTAGTGAAAGAAAGGCTTGGTTCTACATGTGTAATAAATTGTGGATTTTTTATCCCAATTCTAGTTGTCTTCCTTGGAAATCCCCATGGTACATATGGGCAACCTTGCAGTTTGGATCTAATAGATTTTAAAGTGGCTTGATCATGATATGACTTCAACACAATTCTTTTTCATCTTTGGGTATGTGCAAGATCATCATGGAAAAAATAGGCCCTTAAGTGGCAATGAAGATTTAAAAAAATTAGAGTTAGACAACTTGACATAAAAATTTGAATAAGTTATCTATATTATTTCAAAAATATGTAAGAATAGAATTTGTGGAAAATTGAATGTAGTTTCTAAACTACTAGGTTTATTTAAAAAAGAAAAATCTATTTGGTAAAAATTTTAAATTTCAATGCAGTAGTACTTAAATTTTAGGGAAAAATAAGAAGTGGGTGTTTGTCTAACCACCCTAACCACAATAAAATGATAAATTTTTTTATAAGATTTTAGATATAAGTAGAGGACTCATGTTTGGATGTGACACATATTTTTAATTTTTTTCCAAGTAAATAATTAATTATGAATTTTTATTAAAACTTTTAAAAAATATAAAACTTGTATGTCTGACCACCTTAACTTGGTCAAAACTTCATGAAATTCATTTTTGATTTTAATCCTATAGTATGTGAAGCATAGAATCTGGCACATTTTTTGGATTCAAAAAATGTGATACCATTTGAAAGCTATAGATGTTTTTCAATCAGCCTATCAATCAAGACTTTAGCCGTAATTTTAATAAAAAATGAATAATAATAATTTATTAAATTCAAAGTAAAGCATAATTTATATTGGTGGAAAGTTGAGAATCTCCTTTACAAACCCTTTTCGTTTCATCAGTTTTGGCTAAAAAAAAGTTGTCAGCCACATGGGCAAAATCTAGAAAAGCAAGGTAAGCTGTTAAACACGTTTTTTGTGTTGATTTCTTAGGATTGGCATGTCCTAGCCAAATTCCAAAGCAAGCCTGAGGATAATCCCTATGCACTAAAATTTGTGTCAGAAATAT
>VDFB02018296.1:40351497-40427375 GCA_007258455.2 Sequoia sempervirens
TCTTGAATGCCTTGAATTTCTCTTGAAATCTCATAAACTTGCTCCAAAAATGCTAGCTTGGAAATATTAGATTGCTTAGATGAAACTTATTGAAATAACCTTATATTTGTAGGTATGTAACATTAACTTCTCAAAATTCAAATATCACAAGACAACATCTAAATAGGGATTTGAAAACATTAAAATACCACCTAAAACATAATTTAAATTTAGGTCCTAATTCTAAGTGAGGACCCATTCACCCATGAGTGAATGGGTCCTAGGTCACTCACCTAGGACACACATTACTCAATGAGAAGTGTCATGTTAATGCATTAATGAATGTTGGGTTTCCTCTTTAGAAAATATAATAAATTAGGATTGGATTTGAATTAAAGGGGCCAATTAAGGGAAATCAAGCTTAATTAACTAAAGGAGCACTAAACAAGTGTGAAAGTGTAAATAACTACATTTTACAATACTAAATTAAGGCATAATTAAGTTTATTTTAATTAATAGGGCCCTAAACTTAATGTGAATATGTAAAATACATATTACAGCACTAAATTAAGGCATAATTAAGTTCTTGTTATCATTAATTCCTAATTAAGTTTGAAAATGTAAAAGGGATACATTTCTACACTACATTTAGACCCCACTTTAGTGAGAGGATGACCTTGTGTCAAATGCACACTAAAGTAGACATTCAAGACATATGTATGCAGCAATGACAAAGATACTCAATCATACAACATCAAAGACTAAAAGAAAAAGTAAAGAGGTGGATCAATCCTCAGTTTTCCATTGTGATGTCGAACACGCCTCTATTGTTTTTCTAAAAGAAGGCGGATCAAAGCTTAAATATCCAACATAATGTGGAACACATCTCAACTATTTGTACAAAAAATTCACAATCAAAACACAATGTCCACTATGCAAACAACACATGCTCACTTTGGGCTAATGGAACCTCAAGTCATCCACTAGGGGAGCCCCTAAAGGGTGGAAAATGAGAGAATCTTAATAGGCTCCCATACCATATCAAACCTATCCCTCTAATAACTTTAATAAGGCACCACAAAAAGAAAACTTCAAGCTTCATAAAGCCTAACAAGCTATGTTATGCTAAGCACCTATGAACAAACAAGGCAAGGCTCCATTGGAAAGGAAAGTGTGTTATGCTTGGTGGCCTTGAAAAGTTGTTCGAGCTTCACAAGGTTAGAAAGCTGCATTATTTTAAACACTTATAAAAAAAATGAAAGTAAATATATTCAAAGAGACTTTACTTAGTTCATGTAAGGTCTCCTCTTAGGGAACATCATACCTAATTTCTCCAAGAGACGTCAAGTCAAGGATAAAAGAATCACAACTTAGGGAATACAATGTGTAGCATCACCACTAAGAGGAAAGTTGTATGCCAAGTAATATCATGCTCTTGAAGGACATCAAACCCAATGACACCAAAAAGAAAAAGATGCATCACAAGAAGCAAGAAAATCACACAATGAAACATAAGGAATGTCAAAAATTATAATACCAATGTATGCCCCCACTTTAAAGAAATTGATAGCACCATTGTTGTGAGAAATTTGCTTTAAAGTAGCCAATAATCAATGCTAATAAAAGAAGACATGAGAGATTATTCAAAAATCCCTATGCCAATTCATATGTTCCTGAATGAAGCTACATCATGATAAGGTGAGGAAGGGGTTGCAAATTAACTCCAAAATGTAATCTATAACTTGGATATAATAGATTAAGCTCAATACTAATGGAACTAGAAATTAGATTACAAATTAGAGAAGGGTAAAATGATGTTTGCTAGTTACCAAAAGTGATTTTTTGGAGCTGATCTAGGACTCATTCACCCAAGGGTGAATGGGTCATGAGTTAGGGTTTGTCTACAACTTTCAAGAGCCTCTACTTTAGATCTAAATCTCTCAATTTTCCAAGGTTTCAGGCTCAAAAAGACAAAAATAAATTATGTAGATGAGTTTTCATGAGATGACAACTTTTGTGAAAACTTTTGCAACTTTGACAAGTTCTCCAATTTTGCTCTTCAAGAGATCTTCAAGATTTCTTCCACCTAAATCTATAAACACAAATCACGAGGGAAAATGTTTTATTTTTGGTGAATGGGGATTTTCCTTGGTCAAACCCCATTTTGTTAATTAAAACTTGAAATGAAATGAAATAGCATGAAAGGAATGATGAATGAACAACTCAATGTCACAACTCACCAAACCCTTGAATGAACCTTGGAATATAAATCTACAACTTGCATGAAATGGCTTCAACCAATGTGGATCTTGAACCTTGAATCTTGAGTTGGAATAATGCTTTGAATTCTTGATAGGATCATGAACGCTACATCACCATATTAGCTCTGAGAACATGCATGATACAAGAAGACTTTACTATGACAATTGGATTTTGATTTCTGCAATAAAGGCTTCAATAAATCTACTCTTTAATGCCTTGAATTGCTCTTGAAATATCATAAACTTTCTCCAAAAAATGCTAGCTTGAAAATATTAGATTACTTAGATGAAATTTAGTGAAATAACCTTATATGTATAGGTACGTAACATTAATTTCCCAAAATTCAAATATCACAAGCTAACATCTAAATATGGATTTGAAAACATTAAAATACAACCAAAAACATAATTTAAATTTAGTTCCTAAGTCTAAGGGAGGACCTATTCACCCATGAGATAATGGGTCCTAGGTCACTCACCTAGGACACACATTTCTCAATGAGAAGTGTTATGTTAATGCATTAATGCATGTCAGGTTTTCTCTTCAAAAAATATAAGAAATTAAGCTTGGATTTGAATTTAAGGGTGCAATTAAGGAAAAATAAGATTAATTAATTAAAGGAGCCCTAAATAAGTGTGAAAGTGTAAATAAATATAATTTACAATGCTAAATTAAGGCATAATTAAGTTCATTTTATTTAATATGGCCCTAAACTTAATGTGAATATGTATTTAATACATATTACAACACTAAATTAAGGCATAATTAAGTTCTTTTTATCATTATTTCCTAATTAAGTGTGAAAATGTAAAAGGAATACATTTTTCTACACTACATGCACAAATAATAGGACAGGGTCGCCCAAGGGCATCTAGGTCCTAGTCAAAGGTTTTGAAAATTTTAAGTTTGAATGTAAAATGCACTGCTTAAGGGTAATGATTCTACTTACAAACAATTATAACAGTAAATAAATTTCCAAATTTTGCTTAATGTATTCCATTTTGATGCAAAATGCAAGTATGCAATGATATTGAAGATTTTTTAACAAATTTGAATGTAATTTTCAAATCTAAAATATAATAATTTATTGATTGCACTATGAAAAGACTTGAAAATGATGGTTTTGAATGTAAATTTTGATTCTAAACAATGTATTTCTTTCACCTTTATGCACTAGATGTAAAATGCCTAAAAACATGCAATTATTGATTTCAAACAAGGATATGCAAATATAGTGAAATTGAGCAAATAGAGACATAACATTGTGAAAATATTTTTTAGGCACCTGTACAAGGACTAGGTCACCCAATGGTGACTGAGTCTTTGAGAAAGATTTTAAAAATTCAAAATCTAAATGTTAAATGTTTAGATTGATGTTTAAGGTTGTTGTTCCTATCTAAAAACAAGTTTTCATAGTGACTATTTTTCCAAAATTTCTTCAATTTAAGAAAATGTAATTCAAATGTGAATGTGCAACAATAAAGGACAATTTTGAATGTAATTTCCAAATCTTAATCATGCAAAAATTGACTAAGTCTAAGATGCAAAATTCTGAAAATGGCTACTTGATGCAAACTTGAAACAAAACAATGCAATTTCTTATTTTTTAGGCTTAAATGAAAGATGCAATGCAATGAACAATTTGAACCTTTAACCACCTAATGGAAGTAAACTAAATCTAAAGATAACTAAAAAAAACCCTAATGCAACTTATGATGTAATGTAAATGCAATTGTTTTATATTTTTATGACTTCTTATGATGCAAAGATAAAACCCTAAATGAAAGATGCAAAATAATGCATTGAAAAACTTAGATCTAGGGTGAATTTTTAGAAGGTATATAATGTTAACAGGTCAAGCTCACCAAAATGTAACATAGAAAAAGAAATCCTAGGTCCTCAATGCAAAGAACCTAGGATGCAAGGGTGGCCTTTTCCAGGTTACATTAAGATGTAGATCAACAAGATGAATAGATTGACTATCAACCATGAAGATGAACCAATCAAACCTAGACCTACATCTAATTGAGGAGGGGAATAGATTGGAAATGATTTGGAGTGATTTCCCTAATTAGACTATATGACCTAATATGATAAATTTAATTTCTCGAAAGTAAACAAACTGAAACATAACTTTGCAAGTGGATTTAGAAAGTATAGAATGATGTGTACATATCACCAAAAGTCAGAATCAACATGTGTAGAGGGATTAGGCTTCCCTTGGGTGACTGGGTCTTTGATAGGGGGTCTTGAAACTATTTTTTCAATCCTCTGGTACTATATTTGAGCTCCTAATTCTTGGTTGTAAACTTGTCAGAATACCGTTAGTAAATTTGTATAAATGAGTTTTGGTATCTTGAAAAGGTTGATGACAAAAAATGCAACAATGGAGAATTTTCCTTCAAGATCTCTTCAATCATTTCCAAACCTATAACCTGCACATTCACAAAGAGGGAAAATGTTGTGCTATATAGGGGCTTGCCTCACTCAAAACCCGTGTAAGTGCTCCCACTTCCATAATGGAAATGCCAATGATAAATGGTAATTGAAAGGAAGGAAATGATGAATGAACATGGGGAAATGTTGCAACTCACCACCCTTCAATGGCTTCCTTTAAGGACTAAATTCATACACATATCTACAAGGATTTGTATCTTTCTTGATAGATTTACTTGAATTCTTGAATGTTTGAATGCTTGGAGGCCTACAACAATGTTAGCCTTCACAAGACAATAACATGAGCTCACATATAATTTTACATGATGTTAGATCTTGAATTTTTGTAATAATGCTCTGAAATGTTGCTCTTGATTTTATCTTGATGATAATTTTGGCTCTTGAATGCTAGATAGTGTGTTATTTCAAATGATAAAATAACTAGGTATTTATAGGTGTTTATCCAATTTTTTGAAAATTAGATTCCAAAAAATGACACATCATATTTGAATTTTGGATGTTAAAATACCACTAACAACATATTTAAATTTGGGTCTTGGCTAAGAAGGGGAACCCAGTCACCCATGGGTGAATGGGTCCTAACCCAAATTTCCAAGACACACAAAGTTAGGGATAATTTAATGATTGAATGCATTTGTCTAATGCTTGTCCTCTTCCAAAAAAGGTAAAAATTAGGATTTGAAATGCATAATTTAAAAAATTATAAGCTTAATTAAGTGCAATAAATTAAGGGGCCAAAGCATAATGTGAAATTGTAAAGGTATACAATTTTCTACACTATAGGTTGATCAACTTAACTTTCACTAACAACTTCAATCCTCTCATTCAATTTGGAAAATAACACTTCCATGGCATGTGGGTTGTGGTACTGGAGCCTAAAATGACTCACTTTTCTTGGTTTCTTCTTTTCCAAGGTCTTCCCATGAGGACATGCCTCACTCACATGGGTGTTCCCACTCCGAATCACTCATTTTGTGGCCAAATTGAGTCCCTCAAGCACCTCTTCCAGTTTTTTCCTTATGCTCGAGCTTGTCTGAAATTGGATCCATGACTTCTTTAGGCCATTCAAGCCTACTCCATTTTCATGACACATGATTCTTCTTGGGGATTGGCCTAATATCCTTCACAAGTATACCCAAATATGACACACTTTCAAGGTGGAAATTTTATTGTATTTGGAAAGATAAAAATGTTTCTTTGTTTAATTGCAACACTGCTAATAAATGTTTGTCTTTATATACTAAAGCTAAGATTTTATCTAATGTTCTTATTATGATTTAACTGCAAGCTAGTAAAGTTGCACTTGAAATTGCACATCTCCAAGAGTTGCTAGATCACTAGAGTAATGTCTCTTGCACTATGGCTTTGGTCCCCCTTGACACCACTTCCTTTTGTAGGCATCAATGTGGATATAGCCACTCTTTTAGACAAGATAGCTAAGGAGATTATGAATCTTTCTCTCATGGTCATGTGGCACCTAATCCCAAGGACAATGTTGCTTGTTGAGGATGGCCTCAACCTTCTCATCCATCATCTCCTTGGAAGGACACTGGTTGGTCATATACCAACAAACTTCCCCCTGTGGCACTTGTCATCTCTCCTATGTGTACTCAAATGCCTCCAAAGGAGAATGCAAAAGAAAATTCTCTCACTAGATGGGAGTCAATTGATGAGCAATTGATGACTCTAACCATAGTGATGTTTGGGGGAATCTTTATGATAAAGATCCTCTTTCATCTAGAATAGCAATGACTACTTTATTTTTTATTTTTTTTAGGGCTAGGCCTTTTTTGACTCATGTATGTGCTTCTTTATTGCCCATACCCTTTAATGTGAATAGTGTACTATTTTCTTTGTATTAATGTAAAGTTAAAATATGTGTATAGAAGGGGGATTCACTGCTTACAAGTCTCTTTATTCTCAAGAGAGTCCTAGGGAACGAACTTCCCTAAACTACCTCAAACTACCTCAAGGAATAGAGTGAGAGTTTCAAAATCAAAATGAGGTCACAAACATCTTTCAGATAGACTAACAAGTTTTCATCCAAAGGTGATAGCATGGCATACAAACACCAATAGGGTGTGCTAGAGTCCTAGAGGCATGGTAGCGTCTTGTATGGACTAAAAACTAAGAATATCATAGAAAACCAGAAAGTGACTACTAACGGTATGATTACTAAGAACTTCCAAAATGTTGGAAAATAACAAACATTAACAAACATTAAATAAAGTAAAGTAAACTAAGTGAAATATAGATGATAAAGTGAGAGAATGAGAGGAAGAGAATGCTCACAAGAACTGAAGAAATGAAGCCTCCAGCAAGTAAATATCTTTAATACCTGCATACATAAGATTGAGGAAAAATGTTAGCATTGTTTAGGGGATTTCCTTAGTCAAACCCCCATTTCAGTGTTCCCACCTAGGTGATCCCACAATACTGGTTTACAATTTTTTGCCAAAATGGATACTAAAATAACTTTTTCTAACTAAATCTTCACTTTCAGGCACCTATAGCGACTAAACTGTGAGGAATTTGAAGATGTTGCAAACTAGAGTTTTGTGACCTTTTTTTTTCTGTATATTCTAAATATATTTTTTCCAAAAATTTTGGAATCAGATTGCACTTCTTTTTCCATCTCCTTCAAAAACAAGTTTTTTTTAGAAAACAACATTTTTAAGGAGTGACACTCATCGTATAATGCATAACTTTTTTTCCATGAAGGATAAAATTCTAATTCTTTCAAATTTAGATTTGTAACTCTGATATCTAGTACTTCCACTTGGTTAGATAGTGTTTTATTGAATATTTTTTCCTTAATCAAGTTTCAAAGTCAGACCAATTACAATTCAAACATAGGCAGATTGTATAATGCCTAACTTTTTTTGTATGTATCAAAATTCAATTTTTTTTGTTGGATCAAGGACTTCAATATCTGGTGAACTCATATTTTTCAATTTTTTCTTATAATCTACTATTTTTCCACATGTGCAAAATAGAGAGCTTGATTTTTGGTGAAAAACCTATGTTTAATAAAACTAAACAAACAAATACATAATAAAACCAAAAGATATTAAAATTATATTCATTATATAGTTCATTCCAAGGACTACTTGATTTCAGTTGGGTTTGTGAAGTCTCTCCCATTTTCATCTACAACCTGAGCTCTGAAGTGCAAAAATTTTGTTATTTTGTGATTGAGAGTAGGAATCAGGGAAAAGGGGGGTTCGCTCAAACCTTGGTTCGAGTGAACCCCTTTTCAAAAAGGGTTTTACATTTGTGTTTTTTGGTGAGATGCATTAAATGGGTTTGCTCAAACCTATGTTCAAGTGAACCCTCTTTTGGTTTGTTCAAACCAATGGGTTTGTTCGAACCCCAAGAATGAAATTTTTTGGCATGGGGTCATTTTTTGAAAGTTTTCCTTCCTCATTCGAATTGTAAACCACTTGTGTGGGTTTACCTACCTCCACAAATAGCCAAATAGATAGAGAGGAATAATAAGCAAAAATGAAATGAATGCAAGAGTGATAAAAATAAACCCCACTCAAGGAGGAGAACCCGTATCATGAAATATAGATGCAATAGATAGGGGATGTGATAAATCCCAAGATGCTCAAAAATACAAGGCACAAGATAAATATCACCTACAAGGCTTAAGGAAGCCAAAGAGAGAGAGACAAAGCTATGAGAGTTGAGAGAGTTACAAATAGTATTGCTAAGAGAGATTGAAAGCATTGTAAAAAGTTGTAGAGAGTTGTGAAAGCTTGAGAGAGTGAGGAAAGAGGGAGAGAATGTCCAACATAGAAGCCTAGAAGCTAGAGAGAAGCTAGAAGACCAAATGAATTGAAAATATAGAATTTAAAGAAAGAATAGGAGGGAAAAGAAAGTTCTTGAGTCATTACAAGGCATCTCAGGTAGTTACCATTGACAAAAGTAGCTAACAAGTGGCAACAAGCCCTCATAAATGGTTGTTTGAACATCAAAATGTTGTGGGATGCTAACACAATGTGTAGACATCCACACAGTTTGCTAGTGTCCATACAAATCACACTACAAAACAACGAGAAAAAGAAAAGCACAAGTTTTGATGCAAA
Organism: Sequoia sempervirens; assembly: GCA_007258455.2. NCBI lineage: Eukaryota > Viridiplantae > Streptophyta > Pinopsida > Cupressales > Cupressaceae > Sequoia > Sequoia sempervirens. Next base: position 40,360,287 of record VDFB02018296.1, read on the forward strand.
GCTAACACATGAAGATAGCTGCTAAAAAGGGGTCCTAAGCATCCAAAGAAGGGAAAAAAGTTGATAAAGGGGCTAAAATGAGCCTAATAAATGCTAAGGGAGTGGACACTAAAGTGGATGCAAAAATATATGTGAAATTACAAGGGATGCAATTTTATGAAATTACAATATGATATATTCATAAAAAATAAACTATTAATATTATAAGACACAAATAGATATAATTTTTTAAAATATAACTATTTTTACTATTTTATTTTATTAATAACAAATTTTGATCCAAATCTTTAGTCAATAAAATTGACAATAGTTCATTTTGAAACTATTTTTATTTATAAAATATACATCTCTACTTTAAAAAAGACAAAAATTTCTTGAATAGAACTTCTAATATTTTATCAAACACAACTATTGTTATTTTTTATTCAAGGGGTAAACGCTTTTGACCGGAGCTATGAAAAGGAATACAACCATGCAACAATACCACCCCAATGGGGTTTGAACCTTGGTGACAAGAACAACAATGCCACCTTTAAACCATCACACCATGCCAATACCGGCGAATCAAACACAACTATTAATAACTAATAAAATAAAAATTATTCTAGCAAGAGTAAGTGATCTAACCTACACAACTATATTTAATATGTGTCTTTTTAATCGTTTAAAAGAAAAGTCAATGGAAGAGAGTGGAAATAATAGCTTTGGGCACATGCACTACTCCCCACTCGACATGTACCTTAGTTGTCTAGTCGCACCTTATCAACTTAACCTCAATTGTTCATCACAAATTAAATACCCAAGACTATGAACTTTAATAATCCTTCCCACTATTGGGAAAAGGTGTCTCAACCTTGCAACTATATAACAGTTATTGTTGATAGGATATATATATATATATATACTGTAGTTACATTGATAGGTGTAATATACAATAGGATCATGGGGTGGCATTGAGGAGTAAAATGTGAGTGTGTTAACTTTTTCAGAAAACTCATAAAATGGTCGACATACATTAAATAATGATATATTGTAAATCTATATCGCTTGTTATTAGGTTTTAGATCTAATAGCAAAGATTTTTTTGGCCTATCTTGCTCTAGAATGTAACCCTATTTTATGAGGGCACTGTATTATGGTTGCAGTAGATAGTGATGTATTTTGAAAGTTTGATAGTGTTCATGTTTTCTCTTGATCTCTGGTGGTGATACTCCTATGGAAAGCTTGCTCTGCAGGTATATTGTAATCTTTGTGATTTTTGAATAATATATTGGGTGGCTTTTGGAGTGTGGAGTTTTTTCTCCTCAAAAGGTTTTCCCCATATAAATCACAGTGTCATGGTATGCATGATATTTATGTTTAATTTTTTGTAACTGTTAAAGATCTATAAAGTTTTGCATTATTCTCCTCTTAATGTTAGTGTACAAAGTTGTTTTGCTACCTTAGCCTTCTTACAAGTGGTATTAGAGCTTGATCACCTTTGGTTTCACTTGTGGGTTGCTGAGTTTTTTGAACTAATCCAGATTTGAGTGGGAGATTGTACATAAGACACTTAGTGATCTTTTTGTAGGATTTTTTAGATGGAAAGTTCATCATGGAGAATAGAATTGGAGAAATTTTTTGGAAATAATTTTGAAATTTGGAAATATTTTTTAAATGTTGTTGATGAGAATGTTTTAAGGCCTGCATATCCTACTCAAGCTGCTCAATATGATGTTATGGACCGTAAAGCCAAGGGTCTAATTAGATTGTGCTTGGTAGACTCTATTTTTATCAATGTCCATAAAGAGACCTCTGCATAGAAACTATGGAAGAAGCTTGGTGAGATGTATCAAGCCAAATATTTAGAGAATAAGATTTTCTTGAGGAAGAAATTGTATTTCTTGAGAATGGAAGAGGGTGGATGAATTAACGACCACCTAGAAGAATTTAATATGTTGATGAATCAATTGGCATTGGTTGGTGTTAAAATGGATGAGGAGGAGAAATGTCAGATCCTACTTTGTTATTTTCCTAATTCGTGGGATTCTCTTGTTATGGCTATTGGGAGTACTTTTGTTATATTGAATACTGAAGATGTGGAGCCGATATTGGCATGGTGTGATGGTTTAAATGTGGCATTGTTGTTCTTGCCAGCAAGGTTCAAACCCTGTTGGGGTGGCATTGTTGAATGGTTGTATTTTGATTCATAGCTCCAGTCAAAAGCGTTTACCCCTTAAATAAAAAAACAAGACTGAAGATGTGGTGGGTTCTTTACTTTCTGAAGATATGAAGAGGAAGGCATCCATCATTTCCATGGAGGCCCTAAATGTTCATGAAAGACCTAAGGAACAAGGGAAGAAAAATGAAAAAACATGACAAATCCAAGTCTAGGGGGAGATCTAAATCTCTTGGAAAATCCAAAGTTATTTGTCGGAACTGCAGTAAGCCTACACATGTTCATAAGGAATGCAAAGAAGAAAAGAATAAGAAAAAGAAGAAATCTCATTTTGATTATGAGTTGGAGAAGGAAGATGGAAACACATTCATTACATCTCTAGAAACTCATGCAAGTAATGATGCATGGTTAATTGACTCAAGTGCATCTTTCCATATGACCTTTAATAGAAATTAGTTTTTTGAATATGAAGAATTTGATGGAGGTAAGGTGTACTTAGGTGATGATTCTCATTTAGACATTTTTGGATGTGGTAAAGTTAAAATCAGGTTTATTGATGGTAGAATAAAAAGGATTAATGGTGTGTTGCATATCCTTGGATTAGCACAATTTTTTTTATCTATGAGCAAACTAATAGATACAGGTGTGTAGGTAGTATTTTCTAATGCGATATACAAGATGGTTAGAGGTGCTATGGTGATTGTTAGAGATGTCAGATATGGCTATTAGATATGGCACATTGTATAATATGGATGCATGCATTGTTGAGCAGAATAGTACTTCTATGAAAAGCATGTCCGTGGAAGAAGTGACGGTTTCACCTTTAGTAGATGGCCATGGATTTTTGGTACCCAAGGGTGCTCTTTCTATTGAGTCAAAGTTACCTGCAAAGAAAACTTTGTTATGGCACTAGAGACTTGGCCACATTGGAGAAAAGGGTCTAAGGACCTTGAAAAATAAAAACCTTGTTGAAGGTCTATCTGATTTGATTTTTGTGAGCATTACATTTATGGAAAACAAGACTGCGTTCAGTTTTACTCGAGTTCTCATAAATCTTGTGGTGTATTGGATCTTATTCATTATGATGTGTTTGGTCCTATAGATTTTCCTTTGATTGGTAAATCCACATATTATGTTTCATTTATTGATGATTATAGTAGGACATGTGTATATTTTATAAAGAGTAAAACTGAAGTTTTTGGTCGATTTAAAGAATTTAAAGCAATGGTTGAGTTGTAGACTAGAAAGAAAATAAAATGTTTGAGGACTGATAATGCCAGTAAATTTTTCTCTAATGATTTTGATAAATTTTGTAAAGATTGTAGTATTCATATAGAGAAGAAAATTCTACATTCTCCACAACAGAATGGAGTTTCAGAAAGAATGAACTAGATGTTGGTGGAGGAGGTTAAGAGTATGTTGAGTAGTGTTGGTATAGAAAAAAGGTTTTTGGATGAAGCTATTTCCACTACCTATTACCTAATTAACAGGTCTCCTACATTAGCTCTTGTTGATAAGACATCTATAGAGGCATGGTAAGGTTGTAATCCTTCATTAAGACATCTTAGAGTTTTTGGTTGTCAGGCATATGCACATGTGCCAAAGTAGAAGCAAACAAAGTTAGAGAACACGACTATGAAATGTATCTTCATTGAATATAAAGGTGTGAAAGGATAAAATCTTTGGGATCTTGTTGCACAAAAGGTAATACATAGTATAAGTGTTATTTTTCAGAGAAACTAAGCTTTCTTTTGTTACATTGCAGCCATAATAAAGTAAATAGCAAGATATGATTCAATTTCCTTCTACACCTAAGAAAGTTGAATCAAGGACCGAGGATAAACAAGAAGTTGAGGAGAGCTCATCTAGCTTTGGATCTTTAGAATAGGAGAAAGAACCTCCAACTTAGCTTGTTCATAGGTATTCAAGGCATAAACAACCACTTGAAAGGTATTCACTTGATGATTGGAGGTATATTTTTTCTTTTGAATACTAACATGGATGAACCCAGATTTGTAGAAGAGGCACTAGGTATGAATGATGGATAATCCTGGAAGATTCCTATGGATGAAGAAATGACATCTTTGAAAAAGAATGATACATAGGATCTTGTATCATTTCCTGAAGGATGAAAACTTGTTTGTTGCAAATGGGTGTTGAAGAAAAAGATTGGTTCAAATGGAGGTATTGAGAATTACAAAGAAAGGTTGGTTGCAAAAGTTTACTCTCAAGTTGAGGGTGTTGATTATGGTGAGATATTTTCTCCTATTGCAAAAATGACATCCATTATATTTTTTCTTTCTATTGTTGTTTCTTGTGATTTAGAGGTTGATAAAATGGATGTGAAAACTGCATTCCTTCATGGTGATTTGGAGGAGGATATTTATATGACATAGCTAGAGCACTATGTGGTGAAAAGTAAAAGTAATTTGGTTTGCAAATTGAAGAAATATTTGCATGGCTTAAAACAAAGTCCTAGGATGTGGTACCATAAATTTGATACATATGTGTTGAGTTTTGGTTTTGAGTGTTCTAAATTAGATCATTGTGTTTATTATAAAACTGATGGTGATTGTTTCTTTTTTATTGCATTATATGTTGATGATATGCTATTTATTGGCAAAGGGAAAGGTATTCTTTCAGAACTAAAATCTCAACTTGCTGCTAAATTTGAAATGAAATATCTTGGTGTAGCTAGATACATTCTTGGGATGGAAATTAAAAGAGAGAGTAAGCAGAAAGTTATGGCTTGGCCAAAGTAAGTATGTCAACTCAATTTTACAAAGGTTTGATATGCAAGATTTTAGACCATTGTTTGTTCCTATTTCAGTTGCAACAAAGTTATCTATTTTAGATTATCAAACATCTCCATCAAAAATGGAAGAAATGAGCAGAGTTCCTTACTAGGGTGCAATTGAAAGTTTGATGTATGCTATGGTTTGTACAAGACCAGACATTTCCCAAGTAGTGGGAGTTCTTTCTAGATATATGTCTAATCTAAGTAGAGTTCATTAGGATGCAGTTAAAAGAGTCTTCAAATGTTTGTAGGGTACCTCAGGTTATTCCTTATGTTATCATAGTAATATGATTGAAGATGAGATTGCCATTGATATTTATGGTTATGTGGATTCAAATTGGGCAAGTGATGTTGATAGTAGAAAATCCACTAGTGCTTATGTGTTTACTTTATTTGGTGGTGCAATTAGTTGGATGAGTAAGTGACAGGTTGTGGTTGCTTTGTCCACTACTGAAGTAGAGTATATAACAACTACTTATGCTTGTAAAGAAGAAATTTGGCTTAAGAGACTGTGTTCAGATATTAGAATAAAACAAGGTGTAGTGACAATTTATTGCGAAAAATAGAGTGTGATATGTCTAGCTAAGAACCCAATATTCCATGCCAAGACCAAGCACATTAATGTAGAGTATGATTTTGTTAGAGATATGGTCAAAGATGGTAGGGTGAAGCTGGTTAAGGTAGAGACTTTGATGGATGTTGTTGACTCTTTAACTAAGCCTATGAGCACAAAGAAGTTCAAATAGTGTTTAGAGACTATGGGCCTTTCGACCCATAGCAATTAAGAGAAAATGTTTACTCCATCCCCTTGCTCTTACAAGGTGTTTGACGAGTGGGAGATTTTTTGGGAAAATGTGTCTCAATCTTGCAATTATATAAAGGTTATTATTTATAGGATATATATATATATTTCCTAGTTACATCGATAGGTATAATATATAATGGGAGCATGGTGTGGCATTGAGGAGAAAAATTTGAGTGTATTAACCTTTTTAGAAAACTCCTAAAATGGTCGACATACATTAAATAATGATATATTGTAAATCTAGATAATTCGTTATTAGGTTTTAGATCTAATGCTAGATATTTTGTTGGCATTTCTTGCCCTAGAATGTAACCTTATTTTATGAGGGTGTTGTATTACAGTTGAAGTAGATGATGATGTATTCTGAGAGTTTGATAGTGGTCATGTTGTCTCTTGATGGTGTAAGTGCTCCTTGGTTTGCTTGCACAATCAATTAAGAAGACTTTTCACTGTTTTCATCCAAGAACCTGATCCCTTTCTAGGTTCTTGCTAGGCTTAGATTATTGGCTAAGTCCTGTCTCAACTCTTCTCCACGAGCCTCACTCCTTGTGCTTCACCTTAGAGGACTGACACTACTTGAACTTGCAAAGCTCTCTCCTACACTTATAAGGCTCTAAGTGCCAATATCACACAAAACATTGAACTTCTGGCAGGGGTGTTAGAGACACTGAAAAATTTCCAAACACATCCAATTGGATCCATATTTGATGGTCTTCAATCTTCCTCTTTACCGATTCCAAGAATTTGCCTTGAAGAGGCTTAATTCCTTGTAGCCCTTACTAGTCACCTTTTTGCTTTTCTTGCTCAAACTTTCCAAACAACCTAGCAAATAAACTTCACTTCTAGATACCCTTTTTGAGCCTTTAAATTTTTCACAGGGTTTCAGACCCCTGACTCCTTCGTACTCTGGTTTCCTAGATTCTAGGGTAGATAGGGCTAATAGGCCTAATTACTAGGGTTTTACTGAATTCTTATTCCTAACCTTACCAAATGGATTGAAAAACTCTCCATCCTTTTAGCATGTCATAAGGTGACTGTACCCTACCTGGAATTGTACCTGTTTCGTACGGTACCTCCTTCCCCTGCCTATGTTCTTCAATTTTCTCTATCAAACCTCTAACCGAACTTCCCAAGCTTGCCTAGGGTTTGATTTTAAAAATGCTTGCTTGACTCCACATGACTCCTGCTGCTAAATATTTATAGATCATTGGCTCCCCTATCATATTCATCTAATCTCAGGAGGATCCCATGGCTAGACTTTATGAGGGAGCCATGAAAAGACTATTTGGTCAAAACAAAACAAAAAGACTCTCTAAACCTTAACTATTGAATTCAAAGCACCAAATCAACTCAACACAACTTGATTACAGAATGTAAAATGCTCAAGACTTCTCTATGAACACAAATCTAAAGCCAAATCAATACATCTAACTCATCTATTGTCGCTGTCACCCAACAACATTTGGTATACACAGAAAAATGCAAAATTCCTTCTATTTCTCAAAACCAAAAACTTGATTACATCAACTCTCTTTCCTTGCATTCGAGCCACACCTTACATAGATGCCATTTTCCATGTTTCAAGTGATGTTGGTTGATCCCACACTCCTACCTTTTAGGGGATCTGAGATAACTAAGTTGCATGCAACCTGACAAATGTTGTCATGCAACTTTGCAACAACTTTTTGCAACTTCCCATTATTGTGTCCTCTTCCTAACTTCTTGGACCTCTAACTCCTTGATTTCGAGCCATCAACTCCCTTAACTGCCTCTTGGCATCTTTCTAACAATAAGGATGTGTTTAGAACACATTTAAGGCTCAACATTCCAACATAAGCTATTTGAGTTAACTAAAGCAAAAATTAACAACAATGATTAAACTAAGGTGACTTTAGTCCTAGTGACTAACTCACCTATTCCACACACAAGCAAGACCTTCTAAGGTCTAAAAAAAACACACTATCACCTTGACTTGGCTAAGGTTAGGTACAAGCCAAAATTGATCATTAACAAAATGGAGTTTAGCCTAGGTGCTCCTGCACCACTTGATCTCTGGTGGTGATACTCTTGTGGGAAGCTTGCTTTGCAAGTATATTGCAATATTTGTGATTTATGAATAATATATTGGGCGGCTTTTGGAGTGTAGGTTTTTTTCTCCTGAAAGGGTTTTCCCTACTTAAAACACTATGTCATGGTATGCATGATATATTTATGTTTATTTTTGTTTAAGTTTCTATAACTATTAAAGATTTGTAAAGTTTTGCATTATTCTCCTCTCAAGATTAGTGTAGGAAGTTGCTTCGCTACCTTAGCTTGCTTACACCCACAATCTAATTGAAGCACAATCATGCCAAACTTTTCATGTATCTTATTCTTTGCCTATTTCATGGCTTTTAGCTTCTAATCCAATGCTCATTCTCTGGGAATTCATAAAACCCAATCTACACATACATAACAGTTTATCATAATATACAACATTCAAAGAGTAGCCACACCTAGTAGTCATAGTACTTGGTATATGAGGAAACCAGGTAGAAGCAAGGTTGATTGCAGATTATAAATCCAGTAGTCTATTCTACATGAGGTGGCATTGAAAGAAGGATTGGTTTAGAATATGGTTTGACATAGAAGTCTCTATGATTGTTCCCTCATTCATAAAATTCTTTGTTGAAAGGATGTGACTTGTGTATGATAACCATGAGGATGAGTACATTAATGCCCTTGAAGTGGAGACCAGAGTGCCTCATTTTTGTTTGACCAAAGGGATGCAGTACTTGGACCCAAACTTCAAGTATTCATTCTATTTCATTCTTCTCATTTTTTGTTTGGATTTTTACACAACATTTTTTTTCATGTTTAGAGTAAAGTTATTAATGTGTTATGATCTTGTAAAATAATGCACAAGGGATTTCCCTTGTTAAGTGTGGTTTGCATTTTAGAACAAGCATATACAAAAAAATTACACATTGAAGTAGTAGATGGACCCATTAGATGATGGAATATGTAAGTTGTGTAACTTTAATGAAGTAAAGGACAAATCGCTCATCTTTTAATTAGTTTTTGTCATTGATTATAATGCTTCTAGAAAGATAGTGTCTGTAAATTTTTATATTGTTTTGGATCACATTCTATGGTCCATAGAACTTTAGGTAATGAGAGATTGATATGAAATCTTAGGAAGACCACTACGCAATCTGCAACTTAAACAACCTAAACACTTATGCAAAACAAATTATTTGCATGCCCTAACTATGCAAAAACACCTCTAGGGTTAGTGATATAAACTTCAAGCCTAAAAATCCTAATCTAACTATGCAACTCTAAAGAAAATAAGAATCTAAAAACAACAAAGATTCCAAACACCTACAACAAACCAATTAGATCAAATCTACAAAATAATGGTTATAGACAACACCCAAAAATTTTCAACAAGAAACAAAGGTTAGCCTTAAAATTTCTAAAAATTTGGACAAAACAAAAATGCTACTTTTTGAGACAAAGGCACCAAAAGTCTATGCAAGGCATAAAAAGTCTCTTCACAAGCATTGTTAGGCATAGCAAAGGCATCAAAAGGTACAAGAGATACGCGGTTTATCATTACAAAGGCATTGATTCATAGAGCAGAGTGTTGAGATGAAACTTGTAACTCAACTTAGCAAAAACTAAAACAAAATGTTACAAAAGGGACATGGGTCCCATTAGGCATGCCAAAATAAGGATATGGAAATGCTATAAGGTGAAATAACATAATAATAATGCATTATATTAACACCTCCAAACTTCGTGCTTGAGTGAAATATGATGCACCTTAAGCCTATTAAAGTGCTCTAAATGACTTTAAAATATGGATTTCTTTAATAATATTTCAACATAATCATGTTATAGTAAATGGACTTGATCATAATGGAGGGTGAAAGCTTCCATTTATAGAAAGAGGCTCAAATGGATGGAGGGATGAGATCTTCCTACAAGATCAAGGGCTCAATTAAGATATTCTCTCAAGCAAGATGGAGAGGACAAGTGTCATGTGAGGATTAATGGAGAGTGGAAGCTTAAATGAAGTTGATTGGGTAAGATTATGGAGGATTGTGGTAGGACTCCAAGAGAGACAAATATTTGACTTGTTGCTTATCTCTAGGGAGGTGAAATTTAAAATTAGATTATGTGGATAGAAGAGAGATGGCCCCATGCAAAGTCAACTAAAAAGGTGACATTTTTCCCAAGTGGATCTAATGAGGGAAAGGTGGGGATTTATTGGGTAAGGATGTAGACAAGCATGTGGGGAAGAATGACACATGGCAAGTGATGAAATTTAAAATTGAAGAAAAGGTTCAATGGAGATTAGAAAAGGATAATTAATTGATTTTTAGAAGAAATAAGTGGCAAGGACTAAGGTTATATTAATTAAATAATTTATCCTTTAGAAAAATGGGACTATAAGAAAATTAATTAAATAAAAATTTAATTAATTTAGAAGAATAATGAAATAATTAATTAAATAATAAAATATTTAATTAAATATGGGATGACAAGGTAAATTCATTAAAATTTAGAATTTTAATTGATTTATAATGTAAAGTCAAATTTGGGGTATCTATAATAGTATCTAAATTTTTTTTTGCATGTGCCATGTGTCTTATTATGTTCATGCCACAATTTAATGTATTGTACTTGTATCCATCTTTATGGTTTAGGCTTGTAACTAATCAAGGTTGGGCTTCTATAAATAATTTTTAAATTTAAACATAATGTTTGTGCATTAAGCCCATTTAACTAGTCTTTACTATAATACATAATTTCTTATATTGATTTTTAGGAAAAACAAAAAATTGCCACTAAGATGTGATAAGATGATAACAACAACTCAAACTCGTCCACTCATGGGTAACGATAGGGAAAGGGAAATAGCAACTATTGTCAAGGTATGGGACATGACAACTGTATTTACTATTTTAAAGTTTTAATGTACACAAATTCTTCAAATCCAAATACAACTATAGAATGCATCTTGACGTAATAACTTATAAAATAAATTTAATCATTTTTTATTATATTGTTTTATAATAATTTAATATTAGAAATTAACATATTAATATAGATATTTAGATAAAAAAAATTATAATCATCATAATAGATGTATATTTTTAATTAATACAAATATTATTTATCTAATTTTATTTGAAAATGTCTTTTAATTAATACTTGTTTTTAGAAAGAAATAATACAAGTTATTAGAAGTGGTATGACCCTTAGGCTACCTTTGTTATGTGGCACATCCATGTCTCATAAAATTATTCATATCCTACAATAAATCGATCAAGTTCAAAAAATTAAAATGTCTCATCAAATAATTCACATCTTAGATCAAGTTCAAAAAATTAAAAAATCTTTACTCTTTTGTGTATATATAGATTTGTGTACATTAATTGGGAGTATGAGGTCCCAAATTTGAATATGCCTTCTCATTTCACAAATTTTTTTTGTTGCATAGAAATATTTTAAATGTATTTATTTGAAATATACTTATATAAATTAGTTTTGAGCATATTGAATATGTTATTTATAATAGATAGATGTTGATAAGATATTTGTATTGGTCAATATTAAAAAAAATGAAAAACATTTATATTTAAAAACTTATTTTATTTTTATATAAATATTAAATTTTAAAATATATTTAAACGATTTTGATTTTCTTTTCTACTCTTGATGATTTATTGGCTCTATTAGGTTTCTTGGATTTTTGGTGTACATTTCATACTATATTCTTTTGCAAGATCCTTTTAACCTTTGTCTTCATTTATTATGGTCCTTTTCCATGTTCTCAACTTAATGGTCTTTATTTTTTTCACCCCTTTAAATGGCCTCAACTTTTCATTCCTCATTAATTGTTGTTGTTGGAGTTGAATGTTTGATGGTGATATTGAATGGATCCCCCACCCAAACGACCTCATAAATTCATCTCCACAGTGTTCCACTAGCTAACTCTGTTGACCCACCTGTCGATAATGTTCTTCCCATTCCAAATGTTGTTGAAGCTTGCAAATGGCTTGAACATTTCACTCTTATTGGATATGTTTTGGTAAGCCCCCCCCTTGAAAGTGTGCTTTGTGACTAGGTTTCTAAATCTTGGACCCCACAAAATTTGGCTCATCGTGGTACAAAACCTTTCAAAAGGTTTCTTTTTCTTTTTCACTTTGTTGAAGCCAATCATGCCTAGGTTGTTCTTGCCTAAGGCTCATGTCTTAACCATTTTTCTTTACTCATGTTTAAATCTTTGACTTGCGAATTTTTAGTCACAAAAAAGTCTCTTCATGTCAAAGTTTGAGTTGAACTCCCAGGCTTACCTCTGCCTTTTTGGAATTTTCCCACCTAGATTGTGGCCTTAGTGGGTTCTATAATTTATGTAGAACCTAAAAATATTTATTCATCCATGCCTAACTGTCAAACCTGTGTTGAGGTTGACCTTTCAAAGGACCTCAAAGAAAATGTGGATATTCAAATCAACAAGACTTGTTACTCCTAGAGAATTCACAAAATCAACCTTTTGAACACTTGTTATCAGTGTCAAGCCTCTGATCATAAGACTAGGGATTGTTTGTTGGTAACACAATGCTCCAAACCCACCTCTCAACCCTCATTGGGTTCATTTCCTCCACTAAAAGACGAGGTTGATTGGTCTACCATTTTTAGTTGCAAATCTAAGAATGCTAGCAACCCCAAACTTGCCTCTAAGCCTTCAAGGCAAGGAGATCTAGTTCTACAAGTTTCAAAACTAGCTGACACTTCAATGTCGAACATGACAATAGATCCCACTTCCCAACTTGATTTAGGTGTGACACAACCCTAGGCTAGTCAAGCTCAACATACCTCTTGGTGATCCCACAATATTGGTTTACAATTTTTGGCCAAACTAGACACTGAAATAATTTTTTCTAACTAAATCTTCACTTTTGGACACCTATAGCAACTAAACTGAGGACTTTGAAGATGATGCAAGCTAGTGATTTGTGACATTTTTTTTGTATATTCTAAATATATTTTTTTCAAAATTTTTGGAATAAGGTTGCACTTCTTTTTCTATCTCCTTCGAAAACTAGTTTTTTCAGTAAACGACATTTTTAAGGAGTGATGCTCACCGTATACAACATAATTTTTTTTCCATGAAGGATAAATTTTTTTTTTTGAATTTAGATTTGTAACTATGATATCTAGTGCTTCCAATTGGTTTCATAGTGTTTTATTGAATATTTTTTCCTTAATCAAGTTTCGAAGTCAAACCAATTACAATTTAGACATAGGTAGACCATATACAACATAACTTTTTTTGCATGTATCAAAATTCAAATTTTTTTTGTTGGATCAAGGACTTCAATATCTGGTGCACTCATATTTTTCAATTTTTTTTGATAATCTGCTATTTTTCCACATGTGCAGAATAGAGAGCTTGATTTTTCAGTGAAAAACTTGTTTAATAAAACTAAAAAAGCAAATACATAATAAAACCAAAACATATTGAAATTATATTTGTTGGATAGCTCGTTCCAAGGACTACCATCATCTAGTTGGGTCTGTGAAGTCTCCTCCATTTTCATCCTCAATTGGAGCTTCAAAGGGAAAAATTCTGGAGTTTTTTGGTGCCAAAGGGTGAGAAGGTGGGAAAAGGGGGGTTCAGGAGAACCAGGGGGTTTCAAGCGAACCCCCTTTCAAAAAAGATTTTCTTTGTGTTTTTTTGTGGGAATGGTGGGACCTTGCATTTAATGGATTCTCTCGAACTAGGGTTCTAGCGAACCCTCTTCTGGTTTGTTCGAACCCCAAAAACCAAAATTTTTTACATGGGTCATTTTTTGAAACTTTTTCTTCCTCACTTGAATTGTAAACCACTTTTGTGGGTTTACCCCTCCCCACCAATGGTGGGCCAAATGAGATCTTGTAGCCTATCAAGGCATTTGGAAGAAGGTTAGTTTGTGTCATAACTCGATAGTTGGGCCAACTCAATGTTCAAATTGGCAACTTTAATGCTCTCGACATTGTCGTCCAAAATAGTTATTTTTCCCTTGACAGGTTGGATAATGAGGAAATACCTCTTGATGGTTAAATGAATTGTATTTCCTAGAATATGCACTTTTTACATGGTGTTTATGCTCAATTCCCAAAACTAGACATCCTTTGCCTTTAGGAGTTCAAAGTGTCTAGTTTTTTTTTCTTTCTATTGCATGTTGTGTCACTTGGTCCTACAACTTTCCTCTCAATTCCAACCATAGAGTTGGTTGTGGAAAAGTTGTCACTTTTCTCTCGCCTACATAAAATCAAATTTTGGTCAATCATGGATGTGACCCCACTTAGCTGAGTGGTTTGGGATCTCTTCCATACGAATAATCATTCCTTTGGGGTGATTGAAGGGGTGATTAATGTGTATGATTCCAATGATGTAAAAATATTTTCCCTCTAGTGTTGGATAGAAGATTCAATGTCAACCACCACTTGGGTTTTGTGTACAAATTTCAATATGATTGAGTGGCCCCACAATAAATGCAAAACTTTGCCAATGTATTAGATAACTGGTGAAAGAGAGGCTTGGTTTTAAATGTGTAATAAATTGGGGATTTTTTATCCCAATTCAAGTCATCATCCTGGCAATCCCCATGGTACACATTGAACAACTTGTAGTTTAGGCTTGATAGAGATTTAGCATATCTTGATCATGCCATGGTTTCAACGAAATCCTTTTTCACCTTTTCTAGCTATTATTCTCTTCCTATGGAGTCATTGGTAGATGTTGTATTGTTAGAACACTTTCCCATACACTTTCATATTAAATGGCAAGTTATAGGTCCCAAAGCTAGATGAATTATTTCTTCCTCAATACATCCCTACTCAATCACAAGGCCACATCTACTCATATCTTGCATGTCTAGAATCTTGAGCCATGTCCTCTTCATGGCATTGGATGGATAAAGTGGTGGAATGATGCTCTAACCCATACAAGCTGATTTAATTACATCTATGAGCATTAACTAGCCGATTTTTGCTGCCACTTGTATGAAGCCACTACTCGAGAGCTTCGCCTAGCCATCACCACTCTAGAAGCTCAATTGTTTGATACCATCACCCAACTTTGCCTAGCCCAACTATGACAATAGAAGAAAATTGTGGATGCCTATGTTGCTCATGGCGCTCATATCAAAGTCAAATTACACTAGCTTAAAATTGGTGATTAAGTATCAAAGGAATTTTTTCAAGCATTATGGACCCACCAAATTTTTCATACCATCAAGAAAATTCATGAAGGACATCAAATCTTCCAAAATTTACCTGATGTTCTCTAGGCCTTTGTTCAACACTATGAGAAAGTTTTGGTCACCCAAAATTATACGCCTACAAAGTGTCATGTCTTACAACAATTCCTTGAGGTAATCCCTCACAGAGTGTTGAATGCTTATCACATCTTGTGTGATTAGTTCCTTACCCAAGATGATCTTAAGGAGGAAATATTCTCCATGGTTGATGACAAGTCTCCTAGCCTTGACAACTTTCCTTGTGAATTTTATAAAGCCTTTTGGGACATTATAGGGAGTAACCTTTATAATGTGTACCTTGAAGCAATACAAATTGGGTCTTTAGGTAACTTAATTAATAGAGGCAACATCAAATTCATTCCTAAAACTAGTGACCTAGAGGATATCAATAATTGGCATCATATTACCTTGTTGAACATCTCTTATAAGATCACCATCAATGTGCTCATGCTCAAGTTACAGTCATTGTTGTTGATAATTGTTAGATTGAAACAAACAAGATTTATCCTAGGTAGACAACATTATTGCAATTTGGGAAGGAATGGAATGGGCCTAGCAATCTCAACAATCATCATTTTTTATTAAAATTAACTTTGCTAAGGCTTAAGATCGCATTGAGTGTCCCTTCATTATAGCCATGCTCAAGGTGATTAGTTTTGGCCTCCAATTTCTTCAATTAGTTCAAATGATTTTTGCATATGCCTCTACATGCATAACCATCTCTAGTTAGCAATCTCCTCCTTTTGGGCTATTTTGGTACATTAGACAAGAGTTCCCTCTTCCCCCAACCCTCTATGTCTTGACCATAAAAGGTTTTGGTTATCTCCTTACTCAAGTTGTTGCACATTCCCACATCAAGGGGATTTTTTTCCCAATTATGAGCAACAATTGGTTAATGGTCATTTCTTTGATGATTCTTTCCTCATGATTTGTGAGGAAGAAGATAATATTTCACAAGCCCTCAAGTGCCTTGTGTTTTTTCGTTAAGAATCTGGTACCAACATTCAATGGGATAAGAACTTGTGTTACAAACAATCCTTTCTACCCAAGCCTACTTCGTTGAGATCCTTCAATTGGAACTGGATTGGGCATTGGGGAAATATTTTGATTCATCACCATACATTTTTACTTCTACACCAACCCTTTTGAACTTTGACAAGCAATGTTGGTGAGATTTGAAAAAAAATACTTTATTATTAGATCACCATGCCTTTCTCATTGGGTGGTAGCTTTCAAATTTGTTCCAAGATATTGGTGGTCATGCATGTTTATTATTCCTATTGTTGGGTTCCCTCCAAGGCTTCATACTTGAAGTTTGAAAAAATCCTCAAAGATTTTCTTTGGGCTTCCAACGATGGTCATCATGGCTTCCACAGGTGGCATGGGAATTTTGTTGTTTACCATGGGAGGCTAGAGGCCTTGGATTGATCTCTATTTTCTGACAAGGCATTGCTTTGTGTGCCAAGTATGTAATTAGGGCACTCACTAGCAACGATGCTTGGAAAATTATTGTTCACCATTGCATTGGCTCTGGCATTCCAAATGATCGTCTAGCTTGGAAGGGCCTGAAAATTGGCACTCTTTTGACCATGAAGGAATCGATTCACATCCAAGGCACTTTTATGATTAAGAGCATCTAAAAATCCTAGGAAACCCTCGATCCTTGGTTGCATTGAGTTGGAGATGATTTTCACAATGGTTTATCCATCAATCAATACTTTGTTTGGTGGTTCTAATTCTTCAATTCTCAAGGGAGACTATTGGCTCTCTTAACTTGACCCTAACTCTCAATTTTGTTAAGAGGAGACAAAACCTTGCCAAATTTCATTCATTCTAGCCACAAAGAACTTTCTTTCTTGGTCAAATTTCAAACAGAAGTACAGACTCTCCAATCAAGATCAAGAGACTTACTAGATAGTTCTTGCTTTGATTCCCTCAAAATTGCTTCATAAGCTGGGTGTGTGTTGTCAAGCCTTGGTGGAAGGACTAGAAATGGTTTTTGGATACTCCTTTTCCAAGTTATAGGCCTTCTAAAGGCTACTCTTGGCTCTCTCCTCACTTGCATATGGTTGATCAACTTAACTTTCACTAGCAAGTTCAATCCTCTTATGGGATTTGGAAAAAAATGCTTCCAAGGCATTTTGGTAGCGATGGTGAGCCTAAAATGGCTCACTTTGCTTGGTGTCTTCTTTACCAAGGTCTTCTCATGGGGACTCGTCTCACTTGCATGGATGTTCACACTTTGAATTGTTCATTCTATGGCCAAATTGAGTCCCTCTTCTAGTCTTGTCCTCAAACTCAAGCTTGTCTGGAATGGGATTTATGACTTCTTTAGGCCGTTCAAACCTACTCCCTTTTCATGGCACATGATTCTTATTAGGGATTAGCCTAATCTCCCTCACAAGTATACCCATTTATATGACACACTTTCAATGTGGAAATTTTATTCAGTATTTGGAAAGATATAAATGTTGTTTTGTTTAATCACAACACTACTAATAAATGCTTTTCTTTGTATACTTAAGCTATGATTTGCTTTGATGTTCTTATGCAAAGTCAAGTGCAAGCTAGTAAAGTTGCACATCTCTAAGAGCTACTAGATCACAAGAGTAATGCCCCTTGCATTGTGGCTTATGTTCCTCTTGAATCCACTTCTCCACATAGGCATCAATGTGGACATAACCACTATTCCAAACAAGATAGTTGAGGAGACTGTGAGTCTTGCTCTCATGGTCATGTGGCACTTAATCCCAGGGATAATGTTGCTCATGGAGGATGGCTTCAACCTTCTCATTTTCCATCTCCTTGGCGAGACAACGGTTGGTCAAACACCAATGAATTTCATCGTGTGCCACTTGCCATCCCTCTTGTGTACTTAATTAATTTGTTATGCTGTTTTAGGGCTAGGCCCTTTTGAACTCATGGGTGTGCTTCTCTACCACCCTTCCTTTTTTTGTGAATGTTGTATTATTTTCCTCTAATTAGTGTAAAGTTAAATAGAATAAAAAGAAAATGATATTATAAGACACAAATAGATATATAAATAGATTAAAAAAATTACACTCAAAATTGATTTTACTCTTTTATTTAGTAAAAAACATTTTATTTTATAAATAATAAATTTTTATTCAGATTTTTAGTCAATAAGCTTGACAATAATTAATTTTATAAACAATTTTAATTTTTAAATGTACATCTCCACTTTAAAAAAAGACAAATATTTGTTGAATAGAAAAAAATAATAACTTTTAGTTTGATAAGTAGGAGGTATTTTTCCACAGCGTGTCAAATTATGATATTGCTACAAGAACCCATCTCTCATGATATCAAATGGTCCACTTAGCACTCATTGCATCTAGGTGATGCTCACAGAGGTGAAGCACTGGTCCGTCCCGGGAGGTCACCCATCCCAGACTACTCCAGCTCAAGCGCGCTTAACCGGGAGTTTTCTCCAAGGTTAAGCCCGCTTTGATGTACCACTACTCATGAAACATGGGTCAATGAGTTTGACTCAAACTACGGTTGAATCGATAGCAATATCATAATTTGACACGTGGAAAAATACCTCCTACTTATCAATTGATGAGCTAAAGGCTCTATTATGAATGGTTCATAAGGCACAACACTGAAGGTTTTGCAAATGGGGTAACAACTCAAGCGGGCTTAACCTTGGGAAAAACTCACAGTTGCAGCGGTGAGTAAAGGGATGGACTCGACCGGAGGATTCTCTGCATCGTCACACCTAGATGCATGAGTGCTAAGTGGACCATTTGATATCATGAGAGATGGGTTCTTGTTGAACCACTACTCATGAAACATGGGTCAATGAGTTTGACTCGAAACTACACGGTTGAATCCTGATAGCAATATCATAACTTTTAGTTTATTATCAAACACAACTATTAACAACTAATAAAATAAAAAAATATTCACTCTAGCAAGAGTAAGTGATCTAACCTCCACAACCATCGTTAATACGTAGCATTGCTTATTTTTCTTCGTCAGCTAGTTTTTTAATCGTTTAAAAGAAAATCAGCGGAAGACAGTGCAAATAACAGCTTTACGTACAGGTACTTCTCCCCACTCGACACTGATCTTAGTCGCCCGGTCGCACCTTATCGACTTTGCCTCAATTGTTCATCACAAATTATATGCCCAACACTTCCTACTTTAATAATCCTTCCCACAATCTAATCGAATCCAAACCATGCCAAACTTGTCGTGTATCCTACTCTTTTCCTATTTCATGGCTTTTAACTTCCAATCCAATGCTCATTCTCCGGGAATTCACAAAACCCAATCTGCACGTATACATAACAGCTTATCAGCATATACAACATTCAAAGAGCAGCCACACCCAGTAATCATAGTACCTGGTACAGGAGGAAACCAGGTAGAAGCTAGGCTGACTGCAGATTATAAACATAGTGGTCTGTTTTGCAGGAGGTGGCGTTGGGAGAAGGATTGGTTCAGAATATGGTTCGACGTCTCTGTGATTGTGCCTCCATTCACAGAATGCTTTGCTGAGAGGATGAGCCTTGTGTATGATAACCATGAGGATGAGTACATTAATGCCCCTGGAGTGGAAACCAGAGTGCCTTATTTTGGTTCGACCAAAGGGATGCAGTACTTGGACAGTTGGACCCAAACTTAAAGTATTTTCTCCGTTCTATTCTTCTCATTTTTTGTCTGGCTTTTTACAAAGCATATTTTGTCATGTTTAGAGTAAGGTTATTAATGCCTTGCGATCCTTTAAACAATCGACAAGGGATTGCCCTTGCTAAGTGCCGTCTGAAGTTCAGTACAGGCATATACACAAAAATTCATTGAAAATAGTAGATGGACCCATCAGAAGATAGAATATGTAAATTGTGTAACTTAAATGAAGTAAAGGACAAAGCACTTGTCTTTTAATTAGTTTTTATCATTGATTAGGAAGCTTCTAGAAAAATCCTGTTCATAAATTTTTGTATTAATGTTTCAGATCATATTCTATGATCCATCATCAGTAAGAGGAGAGAATAAAATATCTATTGCAGCTTTTTGTTTCTTGTGCCTCTAGAACCCTCTTATTATGGATACCTTCTTCCTATTATTTTTTAATCTAGATCTACAATACACATCTTATTCTCTCCTCATCCTGATATCATATTATGGAGTGTGGTCTGAATTGTTGCTACAAAAATTTATACACAATTTTCTGCCAGAAGCTTTTTAATCAATTCCAATAGACTGGAAATACCACGTTTTTAGTGTCTACAATGATATTAGGCACAATAATACATTTAATTTGCACTCACAACCTCGTATATAGTTTTCTTTGGTCAAGACAATGAAATGACACTTGTGGAATTTATTTTAGAACAAGACTCCCATAGAAACCATCTTCTAAACAAGCAAGTAAACATGCTTTGGCATGCGTTGCAGACCATTTTCGCCTAGAAGGCAATGAGATTGTGTGATTTATTTGTAGAAATCCTTTGCTCTTTGGGTTAAATGCTGTATATGATTTGGAATGTTGTATGAAGTCCACAGGAGCATTTCCTACTATGCTTAACCACCTGTGCACATTCACAACACATATTGTTTGCACATTGTACCAAGGGGTGGGAGCAGGACAGTTGCAATGCAAAAAATAAGGGTGCTTAAAACAGGCCAATGTGACTTGTGAGAACCCTCATGTGGGAACAAAGAGACTTTTTCACTTTACTTTTAGGTGAATCCAATCATAACTCTGCAGTTAAGTGTGCTTGGGCAAGTGGTGCTGAGATGATAATGCAAAGCTAAGACTATTGAGTTTTATACCATTTACTATAGCGGGATTGATTCCTCCACAGATTAGGTGTAACTTTAGTGTTACCAGGAAAACCAGGCTTCCAATGACAGGTATGTATTCTGGATCACCTGGCCTCCAATGCTAGGTATGCATTCCCTATGCTTTTACTGTTCGCAGGGCTGGGGATATTCCTCCTGCAGTTACCTGTAATCCCTGGGTCAAGGAAAGGGAATTCCTTCTGCATTTAGATGTAATTCCTGGGTCAAAGTAATCATGTGGATTTCTGTGAGACGTGGATAAGCCCTGTTAGAGAATTTCTCAGCAGCCCCATACTTATAACTCTAACCATCTGTTAGAATTTGAGCCTTGAGCTTAACCAGCACAAAATAAATAAATCTGGAAATGAACTTGATACCAACTTGAAGCATGCAACTTTTTGAACTGTGTATTCTGGTCTTTAGGGCCTGATACCTAGCTTCAACGTTTTCCCTATTTTACTTTCAATGTGGAGTTCCAAATATTATAGCTTTCTATTCATATCTGGCCTTGGAAGTTACCTCTATCTTTGGTGTGCACAATATCACCTGCAGCTCAAGCAGCCATGTATGTGAGTCTCTGTTCAATGGAGGTCAACTTGGTACTATCAGCAGTTATGACTTCCTCCTAGACTCTGTTGACATTCTCACTTTTTTTCTATGACAAATTTTGTCAACTCCAATTGATAATCAGGAAGCTTGAACATGAGAATGATGCTGTTGCCAATCATTTGTAGTTTTGATATTCCAACTGATGCTGATTCTTAAGAGAAACAAGGGACACATGCACGATAATTTCCTGCATGATATAAATTGACAATCTGCCCTATAATCCTGTTTTGGTCTTCTAGCCTCTTTCTTTCCTTCTGTGCTATTCATTTGTATCTATCGTTTAAACAATTTATGCTTACACTCTAGAATTGTTGGAACACCTACAAAATGTTTTTCATCTTTTAAGTTTTTGTTCTGCATTTTCAGTTCATGACATGGCATTTGCTTAGTTGAAGCCCTTCAATTTTATCCCAATAGTAGAAACACTTGGCAGCTTCAGTTTATTCTTCCTCACAAGTTTCACAATTCTTTTAGGCTTTTAGCTGTCATGCAGAACTCTGCAATCTTAGAGTATCATATATTGCTCCAGACACACTGTTATTGCAAGTCATTCAATTGACTGCATTTTTTATTAACTTGATGACTTCCATAGATGGGAAGCAGCAACATTTATCATCAACAAACCTTGAGTCAGTTCATAGTTCTGGATGCTGATTGACATTGATGCAATTCTACATTTGCAAGCCTGAACATCCAATCTTTAAATTAGCCCCTTGAAATTTTATTTTTTATTTTAGATTAAATTTAGGGGTTCTATATAAGGGGTCCCCACCCAACTATTATCAATCTGAAGAATTACAGTACTTCACATCTACTACATACTGCATTGTGTGAAATAAAAACAAATTATACTATCAGATTTACTGTGAGATCTTAGAACCATATAAGTTTGAAATTGATTTATAGCAATTTCCTTATGGTTCTTGACTTGCTTCCGAGTTCCAACCATCTGCATCCTCATCCTCCTCACATTCTGACAAAAACAGTGAAATGGAAACGGACTAGTAAACTGACTGTAAAATTCAATGCTCAATGCCCCATTCCTCTGTCTGAGGTAAAACATTAGGTCAAGCTGCTTGCAGTATCCTGTATAGCGTTGGGACCATGACTATTGTTTTTGTCTGCTCTGTGCTGTTCTTCAAAGGGCTATTAGCTTATTGCATCAAGGGCCTGTGCATCAGGAAATATCTCTATCCTTTCATTTATACTAGAGGACCATCTATTCAAAATCCATGGATGCAAGCTTTGCTAGAGTGGGCCACAAATTACTAACTTACAAATCAAAGCTTTTTTAGCAAAATTTCTCTTCTCCATACTAAACTTTTTAACCCAGTTGCAGACGAGGAGTAATACCTGAGCTGGGTATGAGATTAATGAGCCACATTTGTTTAAACAAACCTGCAAATGGAAACTTATCCAGTGGCTTGTGGGCAGCATCGGTTTCGAACAGCTGCTTTCCTTTTGCATTACTAGGATTCTTTCTCTGCCGGCTCTCCATCTCTATGCAGCATAGCCTCCAAGCCTAGATTGCACAATTTCACAAGGGCCACAGGTGCCTTGAGATTTGAGAGAGATGAGCCCAAGCATTTCGTTGTACCATCCCAAAAATCTGCTACCACCATCTCATCATCTGCACCTCCCTTCACATGATTCAGAACATTCTCTGATGAGTTTGCTACAGAAAAATCAGGCTTAGGGTTTGCCATGGGAAGAGCAGGAGTTGTCATTTGGAAATTGTAGAGCCTTTTTTTTTTGGCACATTATGCCTTTGGATTTTTACATAACACCACTTTTCAGATGTTCGTTTAAAATGTCTCTTTTCTATATTTGTAGTGGTGATGCTTGATGATCTTACTTGATAACGTGTCATATATTTGTAATTTTGGTCAACCATGGCTATCAAGTTATCAACAGATTTTATCTCATTTTACATTGCTGAGAAGAGAGAAGATCATTAAGTGATTTGGTGTAATCTCAGTGCCATATACACATAGTTCTCTGTAATGTCCAATCATATTGTATAGGTGACAGGATTACTTTTAGAATGTTTTGGAATCCTGGATCACTATCAATGGCCAGCAAGCGATGATAAACAGTCATAATGCAACAGGTTGCTGGTAACAAACAAAATATCTTATTTGTTAACATGTTAAATCTTCTGGGTTAACACATTTGTAATATACTTTTCAGTTCAGATAGTTATGGCAGTTAAACTGTTCTTCCGCCTATAGAATAAAGGTGTAAACATTTCTTCAGAATGTGATTTTCTTGATGTGCAATAGAATATACTTTTCTATTCTGCTCCTCCTGAGCCTAACAGTGGTATCAGAGCCCGAGGTTATGACTTGTGGAAGAATATAGGAGACAATTGCAGAAAGTTACACATATCCATCTCTCTAGACTGTAAAATTTTTGTTGTTCCTGGATTTTTGATCTCTGTAGTAAAGTGCACCAAGATTGATGAAAAATGCCAAGTTTCAGGCCAAAAATGTGTTGGGTCAAATAACTGATTTTGTGATAACAGCAAAAGGACACATTGAGAAAAAAAAAACAATGGTGTGGTCCGAGAAAACAAACACCACTTTAATTCTGCAACAATTACGAAACACAAAATTGGAATAGGAATGCATCATGCACAGAGCAGAAGAATACGTTATATGGGCATTTGAGGAGAATAAAAGATATAGTTGAAGAAATCCATTGAATCCTTACATCATCCGAGTGATTCACTTGTAAGATCTAAATGTGAAAATGTGGATCCATTTGAGTTGTTTAGAGTTATGTGGGAGATTAAATGTTTGTTTAAAATGTATAGCTTGCACGAAATATTTGTGTGAACAAAGCAGAATATTTCATGGGAAATCAGGCATTCAAAATGTCTTTTGCATCCTAATGGCACTCTAAAAATTTTTGCAAATTTGAGATGCTTATATCAAAAATTTTGCCTCTGCACTTTTAGAAGTGCACCTAATGAACTTTCCTGAATGACCTAATTGGGAGGGTCATAATTTGAAGCCCATTGATTTCTAAGCAAAATCCCTTTGCAGACACACTCATGTGTCCTATGTGAACGTGCATGTCAATTTTTAGCTTCAACGATAAGTTTTGTCAAGGTTTCGAAAACTGAAGCTGGAGGGTTTTGTCACTGTTCAGCGGTTTGCAAACGTTTAGTTTTGCAAAGTTGCCTCCCGTTTGAGCTTGCATTTTGCAACTGGTTGATCGTTATGTTAGAATGATTGTTGTTTTACATTCTCTATACCAAAATGAGCTCACATGTTAGTTTTCAAGGCTTTATGACTTGATTTGCTATTTTTAGCAGGTCAAAACCAAATGCAATTACTCCAGTTTTGCATTTGCATTGCTGACAGCGTTTCAAGGTGGTCAACTTTGACACCTCATATCTTTTGATCAGTGATGATTCAAGTCAATCCTTCTTGCACATGTGCTCAGTGTACCTAAATGATCTACTGTGTCTAGTGGTAGCTCACCAGGAGTTCATTTGCTATTTTTGCAAATTGGTGATTGGGTCAATTTTAATTGGTTCAAAATATCTGTTTGCTTCAGAAAGTTCAAGTGAGCAACTTTGATAGTGCATATCTTTCACAATCTTCAGAATGGAATCTACAAGTCTGCAAGTTTTCATGGCTTCATGACATCATTTGATCAGTTTCCCAGGCCGATTCCAGAGCCAATTTGGTTAGTTTTGCTCATTTTCCAAAAGTGTCAAAAAACAAGTTTTGAGGCAAACCCACTTCATTTTTTCAATTCCAGATGCATTCAAAGGCTGCATCAAGTCATTTTGAGCCTGAAAGTTGCAAAATGAATTTTTTTTAGTCGGGTCCACATGGAACCCGACTTGTTTCACATTGTTTTGAAATTGTAATTTTGCAATTTTACCAGTCAAGACAGTAATTCATTTGTAATAATTCCAAGGGTCATATGCCTGTACCAGGTAGTCAAATGAATTACAAGACACTTGTTATAATAGTTTTTGATAATGGTGGACATCTAACAAAGCATAAAGAATGGAGGATGTTATTTTGAAATGGCATGTTAAAATTCATGAAGGATGTGGGGTTAGACATCTTCAAAAGCTCGAACTGTGGGCAAATCAAGCATATTTTTCCCTTGTACCAGGACAGTTGGTGCATTTGGTGAGAATATATAAAATGGTCAAAGGAAATTTAAATTGCTTATGGTTGGAGTATGAGACGCCACCACAAGATACATACACACAAGTTGATTTATTGAAAAACTTTAAGAGATTTCCTAGCAAATATGTTTGCTAGTTGTGGGGTGGCCTATGCTGACAAAGGAATCACAATGCATGCTTGCATAGAGTTTATCAAATAGCCACAATAATATGAGGCTGAAAGGCGCGAGGGCATTGAAGGGAGGACACTGTAAAAGTAGCATATATGTGCAAAATGGATTTATTGAAAATGCTTTAACAATAAAAGGAACACTCCAGAAGGAGGAGCCTACGGCTTGGAGAAGGTATAGACATCCGTCAAAGCATGAATGCTTGATATTTGATACACAAAATGAATACATAGAAAAGTTTTTGTCCACTCTCAGGGGCGCACCAAGTAAATTAGAATGAATGTAACGCACCAAGTGCATTTAAAAACTCTCAAACAAACTGTGTGAAGGAAAACCATGAATGTAGAAATGGTGCTGAGAACACTTGTGGAGTGAAGGACATGGCATGCCACAGGCAGGGAAATACACGAATTTATTAAAAGCTTTTAGAATTTGCTAAACAAATGTTTTAGTTGAAACCTCAAATGAATGCAATGAAGGCAAGAGGAGTCCATTTTGTCTGTACAAATGAAACATTTAATGGTAGCACATTAGATGAGGGTTTGAATACCCATCAAAAGAAAACGCATGGAGTAAATAGTGAGCACGTTTCTGCACAAAATGCCTTTGTTGAAATAGTTTTAGAAAACCCTAAATCAAAAATAATGAATGACCGATAGGCACAAAATGAATTTGGTGAAGTTGTAGCAACTTTCAGACAAATGTGATTTATAGTTACAGTTGAATCCCACGCATCAAGATGAAGGATGGCGTGTATAATGAATCCATTAAAGGGTCTCAAAAACTTCAATCAAAGCATGCAGAGAGATGGCAGCTACACTTGCAAATGAAGTTGCAAAGGAGAAATTAGGGAAAAATGCAGAAAGCAAAGAAATCAACGGCTGGAGATAGATGTCGAATGCAGCCTCATCCTCATCGTCCCCCGCCAAATCGCGATCTCAAGGTGCACGATGGTTAAATCCCGCGAACCAGCGGGCTGGTTGACACATGGCAGTGGGCCCAGGTCAAGTATCATTCATGGGTCAGGGGTTTTAAAGGGGCAGGGTAATAATTCTTTTAATATTTCATTTTTCTTTCTTCAAAAGCTAAGCATTTGAAAAGATAAAATTTGCCCGACATAGTGAAATTAAAATATGTCAAGAAACAAGTGGGCCCGAAGACAGGTGGGGAGGTAAATTTTTTAAAATGGAGACTTTGAGAGGATAAAGTGCTCTGCACGCCAAGGAGAAAATGTTGTAAAATGAAATATATGCACAGGTAAAGGTTTTTCACTTTTAAAATGAAATCAAAAATGTTTCTCAGCAAATATTTAGTGAATGTGACAAAGAACATGGGTGAAATATTTTGCATCATAAAATGCACGTGAAAATACGCATGGGATATTCATTGTGTAAAATGTTTTATTCATGGGAAGTGAATAAATTAAAAAAATGGGTGCAACAGATGAAGTGAATTTATTCACTTTATAAAATGACAATGAGGCTAATATTAAAGTTATGAAACTTTAATAGATGAATAAAGTAATATGTAGCTACAGGCAGAAAATGAGTCAGAGGTATTTTGCAGCTATTGGTAAGTGAAATTCAATCACATGGGCAATTTTCTGTTGCAAATAGAACAAAGTCAAATTTGAGAGGGAAGCAGAGTTTGTTGCAAAGAGAGGAGAGAGGCTTTTCTGCTGTGGATCAACGGTGAAGAGGTTTCCAAATGGCATCTCCAGATCAGCTTTAGGGCTTCTTCTAGATACTTTTTTTCTTCTGTTTCTTCTCTTCTCTTCTCATTATTCAGGGTTCTGAGGTTTTGTATGGGGCTGGGTAGATAGAAAATGCTAAGTCTGAGTCATTTGTTGAGTCTGTAAGCTGTAATTTTTGATTTCATGAGCAAATACAGCTAATTTATGCAAATAAATCATGAAAGTGTGTGCACATTCATGAATATCTTCAAATTGTCTCCATACTTGTATAGTTTAATCATATGAATTCAATAATACAAAGTATCTTTGAGTTTGTCATCTCAAATTTCATGAGACTGTGTTATTTGTTTATGGGTCTATTTCAAAGAAATGGTTAAATACTTTGAGTAGATAACAGTGATTTCAAGTGTGCAGGTTGGATTTGGTAAGGAGAATTTGATTGATAATAGGAGTGGGATTGTTGGTGTAAGACACTAATAGTTGATGCAAGGCATTAACAATTTAAATCCACTAATTGAATGTCATTTGCTAATGAATTCTTTTTATGTGTTTGACTCCATGGCCCAAAATTAGGCACTGATTTATCTTGCAGCTTAGTGCATCTCAGAAACGTTTTATAAATTCAAAATCATTTTAAATCCCTATGTGTTGTAGTTATCTCATGTTCCAAATAGTTGATATTATTGATGAACAACCAATTCTATTTGGTATTATCCTATTATGTTGAGCTATTAAATGAGATTATCTGTTGTTGTTAATGTTGTTTATGATAATGGTGTGGAGGTTGTAAATGCATTAAGGGATCACCCTCCCGGGTCTTGCAGAGCCCAAAGTGTAGGAGGTGTTTAAAATTCTCGTCAGTTGGTCCAGGTCCTTCGAGCTACCCTTGATTGGAATTGGCAATTCCATAGGTAAATTAGAAGACTAACTTGGTTACAGTAAAAACAACCAACAAAATAGCAACTCTGCTAGGGAATGCACTCAGAAGTCCAATTGCAGATTGTCTTATCAAAGAGTTATTGCAATCTTGAGCTATTGTTTGTAATTGAAGGTTGAAAATTATTGTGACATCTTATTTTCCCATCCAAGTCACCAACAAAATGGCGACTCTATTGGGGATAAACTTGAATCTCCAAGTGTAGACTGCTTAGTTACAGAGTCATATTATTATTTGTCATTCTGACTTTTGTTCAAATATTGAAGAATTTCAAGGTTGGAGAAAGAATTTGTTGTAGAACCCGAAAAATTTCAAGATCTGTGGTGCTCTGTTGGTGAAAGGAACTCAGAAAGAAAATTATCTGTGAAAGAACTTCCTGCTGTTCGAAGTTCAGTTCTCTAAGAAGAGAGGTGGCGACTCTTTCAAGAAGAACCTATTGAAAAGGTGATTATAGTTCCAGATCTACAATATTTCTAGAACAATTTGCAGCAGCTGCAACGTTTCCAGGTATTCTTCACATGTTTGAACTCCTTAGGAAAGAACTTTGGTTCCCTTATTTAGTAAAATTAGGTACTACAATCAAGGGAGGTTGAATATTGTAATTGAATAGTTGTAGGGGGAATAATTTTCATTTGCAAAATGCATTGCTGTCCTAATTCTCCCTCTACAAGCTATAATATCATGCTTAGAACATAGCCTTGTCCTCAGAGGAAGGTGTTCGGTAATGAAAGATACAACCCTTTAGATTTTGGTAAAATCCAAGGTTACCCACATTTTGTCCCAAGAAGAATTAATGAACATTTGCCTAAGTTTAGAGATGATTTTGAAGAATCAACATCAAAACATGTACATTGTTTCATTGATTTGATGGAAGATTGTCAGATTGAAGAGGAAGATGTTATCATGAAATTTTTTGTAAGAACTATAGAAGGTATGGCTGAAGGTTGGTTTACTTGCTTACCAATGCATTCCATAGATTCATGGCATGAGCTCAGAACATGTTTCCTTTGTACTTTTAAAGAGGAGTCAGTAATGAATGATGAATGCTTGTCTAAAGATAGAAATCTGTATACTCAAAAAGAATTTGAAGAGGAAATTGCAAACAAGGTTGAGTCTGAATCATATATTGATGCACTGTGTGATATAGAAAGATTGGAGGATGAATCTATCTATGATTTTTGTGATAGATTTATGAAATTTTTGCTTGCTATACCAGAATTAGAAAGACCTGATGAATCATTTTGCATTGATTTGTTTTGTGAGAATTATAAGCCAGGTCTGAGTACCATGCCAGTTCACTTGAGGCCCCCTAGCCTTAAATACTTATATCAATGGCTTTCAATAATTGAGGAAATGATAGATAAATGTGGAAGTCATCTCTTAACTCAATTATGTGATGGTACTTTTTCAAGATTTAGTCCAACAGATGCAAATGGTATAGTAGAAGACAAGAATGAAAGTGCATCATGCAGTGATAAGGATGTTTCTGAACAACCTACAGAAGAAATGTGTCTAGAAGAATATTGCAGCCATGATGGTCATGAAAAGATAAATGAAACATGTGAAGTGTCTTCCATTTGCTTTGAAAATACAGAAATAGAAAGTAGATATTCTGTAGCAAATGAAGGCTGCAATGATGCAGATGATACTGAGAGTGTTTTCTCCTCTATGGAATTTGAATATATAGCTGATCATGATGATTCTAATGTTTTAAGTCTTCCTGATGAGAACAATGGTGTTGTAGATGGAGGTTTGCAATCAGCTGAAAAACATCCTTGTATAGGTGATCAAGAGGATTTCAAATCTATTTGCAGCCCTATTAATTTTGATTCCTTTCAAAAGCAGGAAGTGGAATTGATCCTCTTGAATGAAAAGTATTCTAATGAAGATGATGATAATGTTTTTGAAGGTTCACAAGAACAAGAAGATGATGGATATGAATTGAACATCTTGTTTGAAGAAGACATGTAATCAGCAATACTGCAGTACACTTGGTTATACTAATCTTTTGAGTGTATGTAGCATTGATAAGAGCTTTCATGATGAGATAAGGGGGCCTGCAGATTTGAAGAATGCTTTTGAGAGCATTGGTGTATCAGCTGTAAATGATAGAGTATGCAAGGATTTTCAGTTAAAGCAGTCATGTGTGAGAAGTTGCCATGAAAAAACAAATGATGATTTTCACTTTGATAGTGAGGAATGCAGCCCTGCTGATTGTTGCAGTAGTGTGAACAAAGAGAAGGATATGCATGCAGGAGATGTATTGAATGAATCAATACAAGCAGTTGATAATGATGAACAAGGAACCCCTGTTTTGCTTGATGTTTTACCTTCTTCTATTCCTTTTGCTACCTTTGAAGCCATTACTGAATGTTTGTATGAGGAAAGCATTTATGTAGAAATAAACATTGGTACAACTAGTTACAGTTTTCATGATGAGTTTGCACATGAGGAAAGAGATTGTGTCTATCATATTGATGCATATAAGGACCTTTTTTTTGGATCTGCAATTCATATTTCCTCTTATGAGCAGTATGTTTCAGATTTTTATGTTGAAGCAGCAAGAGATGATGTTGATTTTGATACACCTTGCATTGGTGAATGTGTCTTTGACACTCACTATGATGAATTTGTTGCAAATGAAAGTTCTGATTCACATGAACCTGTACTTGAAGTTTCCCTTTGTGGTAACATATTGAATGCTGATGATCTTGTCTATGAACATGAGGTGGAGAACATTGTTTGGGATGCTGACATTTCTTTTGAATGCCATGATTTGAATAGAGATGAAGGTATTGTGGGTGTTGATAAACTTGATTTTCAGAATCTCGAAACACATGGCAATATGTTTAAGCTGTGTTGTTGGGATGAAGACAAGCTAACTAGTGATGCATTTCAGTTGGAGGAGACACATATGCATGAGCAATCTTTGCTCAGCACACAAGAGGATTGCATGTTGTTTTTTAGATGTGATATCTCCTCTAAGCATGATCATTATGAGAGGGTTAGTGAATGTGGTCTTGATCACTATCCTCTCATGTTGCCACATGATATAAAATCAGACAATGAAGAGAGTGGCAATGATGTGCCCTATGCCATTTGGCTGCCATATGATGACAAAGTTGAGCAGAGAGCAAGTTTCCACTTGCATAAAGGTAGCCTGATACTTGTGTTTGCAAGGGTGCAATCACCCATGTTGTTATGGTTTGATAGAGGCAAGCATGAGTTGAGGGAGATCAATTCTTTTTACAGAATTGTATTTGACAGAGGTAAATGCTAACTCCCATTTTTCATTTGGTGGCCTGGGGTCACCAAATGAAGTTGAAAAGGAAGGACGAATAAGGGAGTAGTTTGTGGACACCTGATGGACTCAGTTTTTCGTCTACTCACCAGAGATCTGGAATCTTGCTATGCCCATAGGGGGCATACATCCCCAATTGGAGCCACTGATGGCACTCTCAAATTTTCAAAATTTGAGATGCTTCTATCAAAAATTTTGCCTTTGCACTTTCAAACGTGCACCTGATGAACTTGTCTGAATGACCTACTTTGGAGGGTCGTAATTTGAAGTCCATTGATTTCTAAGCAAAATCCCTTTGCAGACACACTCATGTGTCCTATGTGAACGTGCATGTCAATTTTCAGCTTCCCACGATGAGTTTTGTGAAGGTTTCAAAAACTGAAGCTGGAGGATTTTGTCACTGTTCAGCTGTTTGCAAACGTTCAGTTTTGCAAAGTTGCCTCCCGTTTGAGCTTGCATTTTGCAACTAGTTGATTTTCATGTCAGGATGATTGTTGTTTTGCATTCTCTATACCAAGATGAACTCACATGTCAGTTTTCAAGGATTTATGATTTGATTTGCTATTTTTAGCAGGTCAAAACCAAATGCAATTTCTCTAGTTTTGCATTTGCATTGCTGACAGTGTTTCAAGGTGGTCAACTTTGACACCTCATATCTTTTGATCAATGATGATTCAAGTCAATCCTTCTTGCACACGTGCTCAATGTACCTAAATGATCTTTTGTGTCTAGTGGTATCTCACCAGGATTTCATTTGCTATTTTTGCAAATTGGTGATTGGGTCAGTTTTAATTGGTTCAGAATAGCTGTTTGCTTCAGAAAGTTCAAGTGAGCAACTTTGACAGTGCATATCTTTCACCTCGTGACTCCTTTCTTCAAGCCATTCATTGCATTCAAATTTCAGGAATGAAATCTACAAGCTTGCAAGTTTTCATGGCTTCACGACGTTATTTGATCAGTTTCCCAGGCCGATTCTAGAGCCAATTTGGTCAGTTTTGCTCATTTTCCAAAAGTGTCAAAAAGCAAGTTTTGAGGCAAACCCACTTCGTCTTTTCAATTCTAGATGCATTCAGAGGTTGCATCAAGTCATTTTGAACCTAAAGGTTGTTGCAAAATGAATTTGTTTTTAGTCGGGTTCACATGGGACCCGACTTGTTTCACATTGTTTTGAAATTGTAATTTTGCAATGTTACCAGTCAGGACAGTAATTCATTTGTAATAATTCCAAGGGTCATATGCTTGTACTTGGTAGTCAAATAAATTACAAGACACTTGTTATAATAGTTTTTGATAATGGTGGACATCTAACAAAGCATAAAGAATGGAGGATGTTATTTTGAAATGGCATGTTAAAATTCATGAAGTATGTGGGGTTAGACATCTTCAAAAGCTCGAACTGTGGGCAAATCAAGCATATTTTTCCCTTGTACCAGGACAGTTGGTGCATTTGGTGAGAATATATAAAATGGTCCGAGAAAATTTAAATTGCTTATGGCTGGAGTATGAGACGCCACCACAAGATACATACACACAAATTGATTTATTGAAAAACTTTAAGAGATTTCCTAGCAAATATGTTTGCTAGTTGTGGGGTGGCCTATGCTGACAAAGGAATCACAATGCATGCTTGCACAGAGTTTATCAAATAGCCACAATAATATGAGGCTGAAAGGTGCGAAGGCATTGAAGGGAGGATGTTGTAAAAGCAGCATATGTTCAAAATGGATTTATTGAAAATGCTTTAACAATAAAAGGAACACTCCAAAAGGAGGAACCCACGGCTTGGAGAAGGTACAAACATCCGTCAAAGCATGAATGCTTGATATTTGATACACAAAATGAATACATAGAAAAGTCTTTGTCCACTCTCAGGGGCGCACCAAGTAAATCAGAATGAATGTAACACACCAAATGCATTTAAAAACTCTCAAACAAATTGTGTGAAGGAAAAACATGCATGCAAAAATGGTGCTGAGAACGCTTGTGGAGTGAAGGACAAGGCACACCACAGGTAGGAAAATACAAGAATTTATTAAAAGCTTCTAGAAACTGCTAAACAAATGCTTTGGCTGGAACCCCAAATGAATGCAATGAAGGCAAGAGGAGTCCATTTTGTCAGTGCAAATGAAACATTTAATGGCAGCGCACTAGATGAGGGTTTGAATACCCATCAAAAGCAAACACATGGAGGAAATAGTGAGCACGTTTCTGCACAAAATGCCTCTGTTGAAATAGTTTTAGAAAACCCTAAATCAAAAATAATGAATGACTGAGAGGCACAAAATGAATTTGGTGAAGCTGTAGCAACTTTCAAACAAATGTGATTTACAGTTACAGTTGAATCCCACGCACCAAGATGAAGGATGGTGTGTATAATGAATCCATTAAAGGGTCTCAGAAACTTCAATCAAAGCATGCAGAGAGATGGCGGCTACACTTGCAGATGAAGTTGCAAAGGAGAAATTAGGGCAAAATGCAGAAAGCAAAGAAATCAACGGCTAGAGATAGATGTGGAATGCAGCCTCATCCTCACCGTCCCCCGCCAAATTGCGATCTCAAGGTGCATGATGGTTAAATCCCGCGAAACAGCGGGCCGGTTGACACATGGCAATGGGCCTAGGTCAAGTCTCATTCACAGGTTAGGGGTTTTAAAGGGGCAGGGTAATAATTCTTTTAATATTTCATTTTGCTTTCTTCAAAAGCTAAGCATTTGAAAAGATAAAATTTGCTCGACACAATGAAATTAAAATATTTCAAGAAATAGGTGGGCCCGAAGACAAGTGGGGAGGTAAAATTTTTAAAATGGAGACTTTGAGAGGATAAAGTGCTCTGCACACAAAGGAGAAAATGTTGTAAAATGAAATATATGCACAGGTAAACGTTTTTCACTTTTAAAGTGAAATAAAAAGAGTTTCTTGGCAAATATTTAGTGAATGTGACAGAACATGGGTGAAATATTTTGCCTCATAAAATGCACGTGAAAATACGTAGGGGATATTCATTGTGTAAAATGTTTTATTCATGGGAAGTGAATAAATTAAAAAAATGGGTGCAACAAATGAAGTGAATTTATTCACTTTATAAAATGACAATGAGGCTAATATTAAAGTTATGAAACTTTAATATATGAATAAAGTAATATGCAGCTACAGGCAGAAAATGAATCAGAGATATTTTGCAGCTGTTGGTAAGTGAAATTCAATCACATGGGCAATTTTCTATTGCAAATAGAACAAAGGCAAATTTGAGAGGGAAGCAGAGTTTGTTGTAGAGAGAGGAGAGAGGCTTTTCTGCTGTGGATCAACGGTGAAGAGGTTTCCAAATGGCATCTCCGGATCAGCTTTAGGGCTTCTTCTGGATACTTCTATTCTTCTATTTCTTCTCTTCTCTTCTCATTATTCAGGGTTCTGAGGTTTTGTATGGGGCTGGGTAGATAGAAAATGCTAAATTTGAGTCATTTATTGAGTCTGTAAGTTGTAATTTTTGATTTCATGAGCAAATACAACCAATTTATGCAAGTAAATCATGGAAGTGTGTGCACATTCATGAATATCTTCAAATTGTCTCCATACTTGTATAGTTTAATTATATGAATTCAATAATACAAAGTATCTTTGAGTTTTTCATCTCAAATTTCATGAGATTGTGTTATTTGTTTATGGGTCTATTTCAAAGAAATGGTTAAATACTTTGTGTAGATAACAGTGATTTCAAGTGTGCAGGTTGGATTTGGTAAGGAGAATTTGATTGATAATAGGAGTGGGATTGTTGGTGTAAAACACTAACAGTTGATGCAAGGCATTAACAATTTAAATCCACTGGTTGAATGTCATTTGCTGATGAATTCTTTTTTTGACTCCATGGCCTAGAATTAGGCACTGATTTATCTTGCAGCTTAGTGCATCTCAAACGTTTTATAAATTCAAAATCATTTTAAATCCCTATGTGTTGTAGTTATCTCATGCTCCAAATAGTTGATATTATTGATGAACTACCAATTCTATTTGGTATTATCCTATTATGTTGAGCTATTAAATGAGATTATTTGTTGTTGTTAATGTCGTTTATGATAATGGTGCAGATGTTGTAAATGCATTAAAGGATCACCCTCCCGGGTCTTGCAGAGCCCAAAGTGTAGGAGGTCTTTAAAATCCTTGTCAGTTGGTCGAGGTCCTTCGAGCTGTGCTTGATTGGAATTGGCAATTCCATAGGTAGATTAGAAGACTAACTTGGTTACAGTAAAAACAAACAACACATCCTAAACTGTGGTGTGGTTCAATCTTTGCACATGGTCAGATTTGTTGTTGATAGTTTCAGATTAACAGTTATGCTGCAATCTGAAGCCAGTGTGGGTTATGTGTGACATCGAGATGACACTGAGCATACTTGAACCAAAGAATCTGACTGTATGGTAACTTTCAGTTTCCTTTTGCCATGAGAATGGATATTTGCTGTAATACATAATAGACTGGAATAGGTGTCATTTACCTGAAAATTTGCATATAAAGGACTTTGTTTTTTACATTTTTATGCAAAATTGCTAAATAATGGAGTAATAAGGTTTTTTGGAGTACTAAGGGTATGCGTAGTAATAAGAGTGCAATTGATGTTATAAGGTGTTTCAAATTGTTTATTTCCTATCTACCATTATGTCCACATTCTACATTGATGGCATTATTGTCTCTACATATTCATGTAAGCACAATAAATGAGGCAGAACTAATATTTGAATGTTGGAGACAATATAAAACTTTGTTCATGCAATTTTGTAACCAATACATATTATTGAGAAAAGAACTTGATAGTTTACAAGATTGGTTAGGAAACACACAGCAGAAAGATGTTGAGCAGGATGTACCTTTTTTCTAGAATTTCAACAAAGCAAGCAAGTAAAACCAATATGCCCTTGAAGAAAGGTGTTGTATCTTCCCTTGTGTCAAAAAGAAAAAATGTTGTGTCTATGCTTCTGGCCCAAAAATACCACCCACCAAAGTCACAAAAGCAGAAATCCATTGAGTCAAAATTTGCTACTTTGCCCAAAACCATTGTGAGAGTTTGGGAATCTCAGAAAATAAATAGGGGAAAATGTGGTCTTGGTTACAAAGGTTTTGTTGGCTTTTTTGTCCCAAAATATTCTGAACCCATAAAATTTGTATTAGGAGGACATATGAATAAATGTCATATTGAGTCTACATCTGTAGATGATGCTTGTGAGAGTTTGGGAATCTTAGAAAATAAATAGGGGAAAATGTGGTCTTGGTTCCAAAAGTTTTGTTGGCTCTTTTGTCCCAGAATATTCTAAACCCATAAAATTTGTGTCAAAAGGACATATGAATGTCTGTCATGTTGAGTCTACATCTCTTGATGATTTTTGTTAAGTTAAAAAAATCTATGCAACTAAAAGCAATATGTACTAAGTCCAATAATGTCCAAAT
Source organism: Sequoia sempervirens (assembly GCA_007258455.2). Lineage (NCBI taxonomy): Eukaryota > Viridiplantae > Streptophyta > Pinopsida > Cupressales > Cupressaceae > Sequoia > Sequoia sempervirens. Next base: position 40,397,458 of record VDFB02018296.1, read on the forward strand.
TTGTTCCCATTGTGGATGTCAAGGTCATCTTTCTAGTAATTTCTTTGATCTACACCCATGTACATGTGGTTTGCATACTCATTTTGTCAAACATTGTTATCTACCAACTTCACCTTCAAAGTCAATGAGGTGTATGAATTTTGGTTGGATAGATCATTCCAAGTGGAGATCCAAGGTTGATTTGTTAACCAAATCTTATAAGAGAGTTCAATCTATTATTGATGATGAAAATATGCCTACTCATAATGGTAATGATGTTATTCGTCATAATTCTTCTAATGATGATTTAGATCTTATTGAGCCTACATTAATGTAAGAACATTTCATGCCCTTGTGTTTGAGACTTCTTTGTTTGCTTGGTTTTTTTGTGTTTTATGAGGGTTTTCTGCCTTTTTTGAAATTTTTGCAAATAATAGACAATGCTGGAAATGAAGGAAGCAATAATAATATTCTAGAACTAGCTGATAACAATATGGTATGAAATGTATGACAGCCTCATATGAAGTAGTTATGAGCACAATTTATAACTAGAACCCCACAACAATGCTCAGAAATAAAGAACAGACCTATGCATGCTCAAAAAGACAATAACTGAGGTCTGACTACAGGTTTTCACACTCAGTTTTCTGTTGCAGCATATAAGCATATAATCTTTCTGATTTCTGATTATATCTAGAAGCTACAGAAGATAAAAAATAAACTATAGGATGACTGATTCAATGGCATAATACTCTCAGTCATAACACATCCATTACTAGTGACTTACAAAATCCATTTCAGGTCTGAAACAACTCATAATATGCATACATTCACAAATACAAATTCAATCAATAATAAGTACCAGTTTAGGCTGAGCTAGCAAGACAAATCTCCTTCAAATGATTCATGATACACAGGAATATTGTTGCAGCAGATAACTGGTGTCGAGATATATTCCCAGCCACCCTTGAAAACTCATGAAACTCAAATGACACAATCAAAACTCCACAGAGTCCTACTGAGTAACATATAACAGCAGATATGTGTATGATTGGTGACCAAATAAGCATGTGATCACATAATTAGTATAATACTATAGCGGCACTGTAGCACGGGTACTGTATCTCGGCACTGTAGACTGTAGCAGCAAACATAAATTTTGATTTGCAAAGGATTAAATCTTAATCTTCCGCAATTTTCAGATCTACAAACATATAACCTTGAAACCCTTGAATAATCTTTGTATTTCTTCAATAGAACTGTTTAGTAGATATTTCACTACTTCAAAAGGCTGCAACAATAGAGAGTTAACGTTCTCCAATGGCTGACTGAATCAAAAACCCTCGGCTTCCTCTCTCAAACAAAAAATCATCAACACCAATGACCAATCCCCAATACCCTCTTCTCTTCTTCAATGGACATTTATAATTCTTCATGAGGGTCGATTTTCTCCAAAAAGCTCTATTTAATGAATTAAATTAATAAATGATGTTTCATTTAATATTTCACTTAATTTTTCCATAGTGGGCGCCCAAATATTTCATTAAATTAATTGACCAAATGGCCCCATCCTCATGACGCCAAGACCCTCAACAGTAAGTTAATTTATAACTTAATAATAAAAGCGTTTAAATAATTAATATTTATTTACACCAAATAAACATTAATATCTCTATGAGTAACTAGGAGCTGAGCTGATGGAGCTGCATACGACCACACATCTGGTCCCTCTCTTATCCATTCCTGACTTACTATAAATAGTAAGTTGGGCATACGGAGTCTTGGAGACTTCAAACGAAAGCCAGAGCTGCTAGTTTTTGAACACTGGAGACGATACAATCCCCAGAAGACCCACTAACCATCCTCATTAGCCTATGAGGGTCGGAATTATAGGCTAAACCATCCACAAACCTGAGCATGCTTAAAAGGGGACATTACAATTAACTACAATTAATGTTAATATTTCTAAGATACTACTTGGTATATTTGATAAGCCACCAATTGTTGAGAAGATTGAAGAAGTGAATCTGCTTCCTATGAAGCATGATTTTCATAATATTGGAGATGCAATTTATGATGTTTATGATGATGTTGGTCCTTACTAATAAATTCCACTTATTTGAGGCTATGGAGATAAAGATGATACCTCTTGTTCAATAACTCCATCAGGGAGATCACATTGTTGACATTTTCCTCTCTCATCTGTCAAAGGGGGGAATCTTGTGTGTGTAAGATTTGAGTGGAGACTTCATAGATTGTTGACACCTTGTGATTCCATAATGTTGCACCCAATGTGTGCTATTTCAGATATTTTATTGCCACCTCGTGATTCCACAATGTTGCACCTAATGCATGCTATTTTAGATATTATTTGATTGCAGATATTATTGGTGGACAGTTGATGTGTATATATTCCTCCACAATGTATTGATTGCACCCAATGTATGCTATTTCAGATATCATCTTGAGTGATAATGCATAGTTAGCCTAGAATGATAGTTGGTGACTACTCATATTGGCCACTAAAGTTTGGTCATTTTTTCAAACTGTAGCATAGACAAAGTAAGTCCAAATTTGAGACTTGTAAAAGCAACAGGCTCATTATCAAATTTGAGACCTATCAAAGCAACAGGCTCAATATCAAAGTTTGAACCTTGTCAAGGTAACAGGCTCAGTATCAAAGTTTGAACCTTGTCAAGGTAACAAGATATTATTGGTGGACAGTTGATGTGCATATATTCCTCCACAATGTATTGATTGCACCTAATGTGTGCTATTTCAGATATTATCTTTAGTGATAATGTATAGTTAGCCTAGAATGATAGTTGGTGACTACTCATATTGGCCACTAAAGATTGGTCATTTTTCCAAATTTGAGACCTGTAAAAGCAACAGGCTTATTATCAAATTTGAGACCTATCAAAGCAACAAGCTCAGTATCAAAGTTTGAACCTTGTCAAGGTAATAGGCTTAGTTCAAACAAATTTAAGACCTGTCACAATAAGCTTTTTAAAGAAGTTTCAGATCAGCCAGCAAATATTCTCATCAAAGTGCTTGGTGGAAGAAGTTTGAGCAGTTCAAAATACTGCTTGGTTTCATGATAACCCCTTCAGATTACAGGGGAATATTAATGTGTTAATTTTCTGGGTTAACATTTTTGAAATATACTTTTCAGTTCAGATAGTTATGGCAGTTAAACTGTTCTTCTGCCTATAAAATAAAGATGTAAACATTTCTTCAAAATGTGATTTTCTTGATATGCAATCAAATATATTTTTATATTCTGCCCCTCCTGGGCCTAACATTATGTTCATGGAAGTGCACCGTTTATTATTTAATGGCAAAGTGCATTCCATTAACTAGGCTGTCATTTGATTTATTAGAATTGTTTTCATCCGAAAGATTATTTCTCTTGCTCATTATGACGACGTTTATGATGCAGGACTATAACCCCTTATATGTCACTCCTAGTGAGATCTCTTGAAGTGGCTGGATATATTGATGGGAAGTCTCTTTTAGGTGCACCATATGATTTTCGGTATGGTCCTGGAACAAAGCCATCTTCTGTAGGTAGAAAGTATCTGCATGATCTACAAAAATTGGTCGAAGAGGCTTACACATCAATATGGTAACAAGCAAGTCATTCTTGTTTCCCAGAGTCTGGGAGGACTATGGGTGTTATATTTGCTAAATCAGCAGCCTTTGTCATGGAGACATCAATACATCAAACATTTTGTTGCCATTGCAGCACCATGGGGAGGAACAGTGCAAGCAATGAGAACTTTTGCATCTGGCTATTCTCTAGACATTCCTACTGTAAATCCTTTAGTTCTTAGGGCAGAACAAAGGAGCTCTGAGAGTAATCTATGGCTTCTACCTGTTCCTGAAGTATTCGGAAATAATACTTTGGTCACAACAGAACAAAAATCGTATTCAGCTTTGGATATACCAGAATTCCTCAAGGACATTGGCTTTTCTGAAGGTATTTATCCATATAAATTTCGCATCCGGCCTTTGACAGAGAATTTGAAGGCTCCCAAAGTGCCAGTAACATTGATTTTCGGAACAGGAATATACACTCCTGAGACAGTGATCTATAGCTAGGGGGGGTTTGATCAACAGCCCGAAGTTACTGTGGGTGATGGCGATGGAACTGTAAATTTGTGCAGCTTGTCAGCTGTTGTATCCAATTGGTCTGCAAAAGAAGGTCAAACACTAACGGTAGTCAAAATACCTCAGTGTACTCATACCACCATTCTAAAAGATATTCAATTCAAAAGATAGTTGATGTGATTTTGGGTGCCAATTTACAAAGAGCACATTCAGCTGCAACATAATTAGTCCCAAATTAATGTATTTCTCTCTTATAAATTAATCAACGATAAAAGATCATAGCACCTGCAGTTCACCTTTAGGCAAGTGAGATCAAGATAGCGCAGAAATTCACATAGCTCATGTTATAAAGCGTTGGAAGAAGGTAATTTGCAGCCTAATATGTGCTAATAGCCATACATTTGTGATATATATTGGATATTTGATGACTTTTCTCACCGTCTGACTTAAACTGACCCTGTATATGTTGTGAAACAAAGAGCTACAGGTTCAAGAGAATGATGAAAACATCTTGCTGTTATCCATATTCCATAACAGCAAGATGTTTAAATTTTTAAAAAAATATTAAAAAAATCTTCAATATTAAAATTTTAAAAAAATATTTTTTATTAAATATTTAATATATTTATATAATATTATTTTACAAATCTAAAATGTTCAATTATAATATCAATATGTTAACATATCTTATAATGATTATGCAAAATTTATAATATGTTTAACTTGTATTTTGATTTTTTTGGTATATTACTAATATTATTTTTTACTTTATAAAAATATATCTTTAAGAATTATTTATGTAATTTTAATAATATTATTAATACAAAAGTAAAAAATAATTTATATCTTTAATTAAAATTATCATAATGATAATTAATGTATTTGTTTAAAAAAATCTTTTATTAAATGTTTTATAATGTATTTTTTATATTAATAATAGTTAAAACACTCAAGATAAAATGTATGTACAGTTATGATGTGTTAAAGCACCATATATCAGACTATAATGTATACAACACAAATTATAACCTATATAGTTTGAGTGCTTTCATAGACAGATTTTCAGCAGCTTAGTATGCATTGATTTACAAAAAGATTATAGTGAAGATATATAAATTAGACATATACAATTCTTGTACATAATGTTCATAGATGGACAACAAAAACATGAGTTGCAGATGTTTATGGATCAAATGGTAAGTTCCTTCTCTCATTGTAGGAATCTAAGTCTTTCCAATTGGCCAAAGTTTCAGTAGCATTCAATTCCTCATTTGAAAGGACCTCAATTTCATAATTTTCATTGGTGTGGAGCCTGGGTCCATGGTTTCTTGCTGCTTCTTTTCTTTTTCAACCTTCTCACTGAGCTCACTCTAGAATGCTTCAAGTGCCTTCATGAACACTGACATGCTAGGCTGGTCATGTTGCCAAGAATGGCCATATTTTACCTCATTATAATGGAAAAACACGACCCCATCTTTCAACAACTTCAAGAACTTTCTTTTAGAAATCTCCATGGTTGCAATGATTTGTAGAGCAATATTGAGAAGTGCGAGTCTTTTAGAAGATCTGGTAAGTAACCTCTAGCTCCCATTAAACTTGTCCTCATTTCTTGCCTGCCAAATGCACCAGAGGATTTTTCATAGATAAGGTATACCAAAAGAATTGCATATCTTTATTTAGTTTTTTATCATTCCCCATTAATATTTCCTTCCAATTGACTTTCCCATTTGCCCCCCATAATTTTTGCTCATTACAAAATAATTTCCAGATTTCATTAGCATGGAGGCATTCAAAAAAGATATGATTAACAGTTTCAAGCAATCTACATATACTGCAAATATCAATATCAACATGATTCAGTTTATAAGGTACCTTTTTTAACAGAAGAATCTATCTAAAACAAGCTTTTTTAGAGTCCATAGTATAATGCCAGAGAAGTAAAAGTTTTTTGCCATACTTTATTATCCATATCAACTTTCTAGATTTTATTTAAGTATTAAGTTGGAGGGTTGGATTTAATAAATTCCCTATAAATAGTTTCAGTTTTAATTTCAACTAGTGGTGTAGAACCTTGCCAATTATATTTTATTTGAATAAATCTTTTACTTTAAACTTTGGGTTCAAAAGAAGGCTCTTACGAGCTTCTTTGAGCATAGAAAAAGTTCTAAAATTAGATTGGGGTAGGCCAAATTCCTTTTTTAATTGTACCCAATCCAACAACACCCCATTTCTTAGGATATTGTTGAAAGTTTTTATTCCAGCTTGGTCCCATTTCTTGGCAAAACACCCTTGTAGGAGGGCCAATGGCTTCCAATTATGCTCTAGATTCCACCAAATAGATTTGTTGGAGTGAATGAAGTTGGAGTTGTGTTCAAAGAAAAGAGGGCGTTGGATATTACCTCTAATTATTTCCCGTGCTCTCTAGATACTTCTAAAGACCATTGAACTTGTAGGCACTATTTGGTGCTTGGTGATAAGATCACTAAAAGGTAGTGATTTCCAAGATTTTCCCACTTTAGGAACAACATGCTTAATGTTATTCCTTACTAGCACTTTCCAAGGTTCGCTCCCATCAATGGCTTTGATAACTAGTTGATAGCCAAGGCAATGCCATGAATCTCAAGATCTTTGAGATCTAGCCCCCCATGAGCCTTTTCTAGGTAGCACCACTCTAATTTAATGGAGTGCATTTTCCTCCTTCCTTTACCATCACACCATAAAATGCATCTGATTTTTTTTTTAACTTTGTTTACTTGGTAGTTGTTAAAAAACCAAACTGATGCAAAATAAATAGTGTGTGAGGACATAATATTTTGGCATACTTGCAACTTTTCAACAAGGGACATATATCATCTATTCCAACTATCTAACTTCTTGTCTATTTTGGCTTTCATAGAAAGCCACATTTCTTTAAGGTTAGGACAAACAAAGAATGGGATCATGGAGATACCTGATTTGCTTGTGGGTAACCCCCATTGAAACTCAAATTTCTACAACCAACTAGGGGGTGCTCCAAACCACCCTAAAATTATGGATTTCAATTTGGATAATTTTGCACTAGATGCAAGGCAAAATAGATTGAGTTTGTTCATCAAGTTAACCAAGTTCTCCACTTTTAGTTCCACAAATTCAATATTAAGGAGTTCATTTTGGTTAGGTAGTGTAAGGCCCTAAACCTTGGGGGAGCTACTTTATTCTCTTAACAAGTAATGCAAAGCATCTGAAGCAATAACAAACAGAGTAGGGGCTAGGGGGCATCCCTACTTGTTGGACCTTTCAAGAGTGAAGACTTCAGTATGGGATCTATTAACCTTAATTTGAGTAGCAACAACCTTCAAGAGAGTACCAACCATGTTGCAAAAGGTAAATGTGGGAATCCAAAGGCTTCAAGGGTCATTTTAAGAATAGACCATTCCACTCTATCATAGGCTTTTTCAAAATTAAGCAAGAGCATGAATGGGTTTTGATTGCTATGCCTGACCCACTCCATGGCCTCCCAACTAGTTATTGGTTTTTCTAGGATATACCTTCCTTTAATAAAGCATATTTGAGTATTGTTCATGAATTTAGGGGAGGATATTAGTTATCCTCATTCCCACTATTTTTGCCAAAATGTTATGAGACATTCAAGAGAGTGATTGGTCTCTGGTTTTGATCATGGTTTTGCCCCTTCCTTTGGGAGTAGTTTAATGAGTCTTGTATTCATGTTTTTCCCAAGAGAGCCTTTATCTAAGGCTTCCAAATAACCTGGTGCAAGTCCTCACAAACCCAATCAATGAAGTCTTGTAAAATTCAATAGATAGCCAATCAGTCCTAAGAGATTTATCATTGCTCATGGAGGTGATGGCCTTTCCAATCTCATCTTTGGTTATGGCTCCTAAAAGACTAAGGGCATCTTCTTTCGAGATCATAGAAGGGATTAACTACTTGATTATTCTCTTGGCATTGTCACATTCCTCACTGTTACCTTCAAATTGGAATAACTCTTTGTAGAATAGGAAGAACTAGTGCAGGATTTCATCCTGCTTAGAGACAACAACCCCATTGTGAAAAATCTGGTCTATTTGTTCTTTCATTCCCTTTTCTTTGATGTATTTGAAGAAAAAATTTGAACCTTTATCACCATGACTTAAATAGTTAAGTTTTTCTCTAATTTTTAGGCCTTGCACTTTGCTTGTTTGTAACCTTCTCAAGGAGTTTTTTGCCCTGTTAAGGTCCTCATAGAATCTGTCATTTTGGGGCTCCTCTTGGATTTTTCTTTTAGCATTTAGTAGCTCATCTTGAAGGAGGTTTTCCTCTCTTTTCAAATCCATAAACCTTTTTTCCCCCAATGGTCTCAAACAACAATTTCCACCCATTTACATTCTGGTTCCATCTTTCAATTGGTCTAAGGCCTTTTAAGTAACCATTTGTTAATCTCCCTTAGGGTAGTAATGTCAAATTTACAATATTCATCTTTTAATAACTTGTTGAGGATGAATTTCTCCCTCTTCTTGGAGATATTCCTCCCCAAATTGTTTAAGATTATGTTGGCCTTAATTAGGTGATGGTTTGAGAGTGTGTAGGGATCCTCTTAAACCCTACTATCCTTGAGGGGCTCAAAGCTAAAGAAGTCTATTAACATAGAATTTTTCGAGCATGTAGTAGATCATCTTGCTTCCTTTCTGAGCATTACACCACGTATACCAAATGGAATAACTCCTAAGCTTTCATCCCCTCCAAGGGTTCAAAAAGGTTGAGTTTGGCTTCCAACCCCAACCAATAGTGTTTCCCATTTCCCTTCCATTCCATACTAAGGCCACCCTTTTTATCTTCACTATTTTCAACCATGTTAAAGTCACCACCTACAACCCAAGGGATGTTTGGAAAATTAAGCAAGCATTTCCAAAGATAAATTATATCTTTGTATTCATTTGGGGCATAAATTGACCAGATGCCAAATTTTAAATCACCTTTTTCAAAGGTGGCCCACACCACTCTATTACAAGGGGAGGCCCCTAAACTAGTTATATGTTGAGTCCATTTATTGGCCATTATAATGGTCGTACCCCCTCTTCCTTTCTCATGTTTGGAGACAACCTAAGAAGAAAAACCCCAAACAAATTTTAAATTGGTTTCAAGGGTGAATCCCACAACCTTGACTTCCTAGAGGAGGACAAAGTCTTTGCTCTTTTCCAGGATGAGGAGCCTTCTTATAATTTATTTCCTATCGAGGGACTCTAGTCTCCTCACATTCAATGATGTACAATTAAGAATCATCATTAATAGTATTGGAAGGGGGCTCTTTAGCATTCCTGAATAGCTCAAAATAATCTGAGCCTTTATCTTCACTCTCCACCCTTTTAGATGAGGGAGCTATGATCACAATGCATTTTTTCTTTCTTTTTCCTTTACCTATGTCAATACTACCTTTGCCAAGAGAGATTTATTGTTTCCTCCTCTCTTCTTAGGTTCATTAGGGGGACAAGATACAGGTTCTTGCTTTTCTGGGCTAGTTGCATCATGGTCACTGTCATTTCCTGGTTCTAGTTCTCCATTTTTTTTGTGAGTTTCCTTATTATCCAGCGAGATGGATTCAATGTCACCAATCTCACCATTTCTTTAGTGCTCTTCCTATTACCAGAAGGCCCAATAGGCTTTGTAGGCTCAATGTTCAATATTAAAAGTTTTAAAAAATATTTTTCATTAGGTATTTAATAATATACTTATATAATATTATTTTACAAATCTAAAATGTTCAATTATAAAATAAATATGTTTAACATATATTATAATGATTATGCAATTTTTTTAATATGTTTAACTTATTTTTGATTTCTTTCAATATATTACTAATATTATTTTTTACTTTATAAAAATATATTTTAAGAATTATTTATATATTTTTAATAATATTATTAATACAAAAATAAATTTAAATTTATATCTTGCACTGTATGTTTATATTTTAATTTTTTAGAATACATTAAATGTTATAAATATAAGGTAAATGTATGTAACTATCATTCTGTTTCACTAAGCTAGAATATAGGCATGTAAATATTTACATTATAATGATAATGTAAATATTTTATTAATTAGTATTTACAAAATATATCTAAATTATATCTAATATGTAGCTTTCATTTCCTCCCATTACTCCCATTAAGCTAGAATATAGACATGGTGTTTAATTCAAAAAAAGAAATCACATCACTTTGAGCTACAACCAATGCTCATTTACTCATTGGGATGAGGAATGCCAACCCCAAGTGTCACAAAGGCCACCACATCTTCAATACCAACGAGGAGGGCAACATTAAAAACCCTTCTAGTCATATCCACAACCATTCCTTTTGACAAATGTAGAATTTTTTTAAAAGAAATATTCTTAATGAAATGTCTAATAATATATTTATATAATATTTTTCAATAAATTCAAAATATACAATTATAAAATCAATAAATTAACATTTACATAATTTACATAATTAATATGTTTATATTTTATTTGTATTTTTATTTTTTAATAATATTAGTAATACAAAAATTCAAAATTCAAAAAAATATTTATTTATCTATTTAAATTTCATTTGTTTATTTGAGATAAATTTATATTCTTAATTAAAAAATTTAAATTTTTATATTAAAATTATTTTATTGATAATTTATAAAATAAAAAATTCTTTTATTAAATGTTTTATAATTTATAAATAGATAATATTATATTATATATCTAAAATATACAATTATGAAATCAATATAATTTATATTTATAATATTATTATTAATACACAAATAAAAACACAAACATATTATATTTATTATTTAATTTTAAAAATTAAAAATTAAAAAATTATATTTATATATTTCATTATTTTTTTTATCGAGAAAAGGTCATTATTTTATTAATATGATTAAAAAAGCATTACAAAACATAAAGATGCTCGAAAATCAGAGCACCCCAGTCATCATCAGCTAAATCTCAACCCGGTAAACCGGAGAGAGCTACCCAAAAAACCTTACCAAACAATGCATCAATCCCACCATTGACCCAATTAAAACATTACATCCACAAGGATTGCAAGAAGAAAAACAACATTCATGCCCAACGTCTTAAAACAAACATTTCAAAATAGGAATTGTCAGCCTTCTACAAAACAGAACCTTCGACCGCCCTTCCGCATTGTTCATCTTCATATCCGCCTTCCTGTCGCAGCTTTCCCTACATCCTTTCCTTTCGCTCCCCCCGCACTTTCATCCCACCACAAGCTACCTTTCACCAAAAAGTACTTTCGCCATCACCAAAAAGGCCATCCTTTTCACTTAAATACCACCACTTCCTGACCTCCCTCCCTAAGCTCTTCCTCTACGATCCGACCGCTTCTGCCTTGGGATCTGATGGAGCTGGGTAATGTCCCTCTGTCATTTTGCAGCTTCTTGTTGGCTCAACACTAACTTTAGGTTTTCCCAGGCTACTAAAATTCCCAACTTGTAGACTTCCCAATCCGCTCTCCTTCACCATCTCATAGAGGGAATTAACCCTTCTTCTGTGGCCTCCTCCATGTCCTCAATACCTTCCAAGAAATCACATCCTTTACCCCGTATTGCCCACTCTAGCAAGGACTCCATTTTGTCGAGTAAGTCCACAAATAGTGACTTCATCACCCATTTTACCACCTCTATTTCTTTGTTTAATTCGAGACCCCACACAAATAACATAGAGGCAATGTCCACATTCATTCTACCTCTATGAGTGGCCTCCATGAAATGCTCACCCAAAGCCTCCAGGACCGCCTCCACCACCTCGACGTGAGGATTTTTCAATAAAAATTTCAGCCTAAAAGCTGACACTGGCTTGAAAAAACCTTTTTGTTGCAGTTTCATTGAGAATCCATACATCGCTTCCATTTTCTCCTTGTTTTTTTGTTTTTTGCTTCTTCTTTTTTTAAAAAACAACACCCATCACCTCTCAACCACTCCTTCGCCAGAAATAGAAAGAAATAAGGCTGCTTCATTTTTATAAACCCCACCTACAGGCCAACCTGTCTTTCCGTGCGCCCCGTCCAGCCCCTGACAAAATAATTACAACATTTGCTGCCACCTCCACCTGGTCAGACTTAAGAGTTACCAAGAAGAGTACCAAAGAGGATCACGCACAGATTATTTTGTCTGGATACCCAAACGAAAACTGATGAGAGCCAGTCGTGCTTAGCCCCACTTGCACCAACAATCAACAAAATAAATAGAACACCGGGCATATCAATAACCATTTGTACTTAAATAGTACTTTCCTAACTTCGTTTGAAAGGTGTCCCGTCCTCTTCCAACCTCAAAAAACACCAACTGGTACCTATCCCTCGTGCAAAAGAATTACGACCATTCTGCTAGCAATACCACCTGACGAAAATCCTTAAAACAGGTTTCACCAATCACATCAAAGGATGTCGCCCACTTGGAAAGGCAATCCGCTTCCCCATTTCCAGCTCGGCGAATGTGACAAACTTTAAAATTGTCAAAAAAACTTAATTCATTTAAAATTGCGTGGATTAAGGCCTGCAGGTGCCACGCCAAAGCCCCACCATTTATGATTGCTTGAATAATAACCATAGAGTCTCCTTCCAAATGCAGATTTCTAATCCCCAATGTTCTTGCCAGTCCTACAACCAATAAGGCCGCCTTAGCTTCAATAATGTTATTTGTGCCATCCTCCAGTTTTCTAGCTCCAAAAGCTATCAAGTTACCTTGAATGTCTCGGATTATAGCCCCTGCGCCTGAGGGCCCCAGGTTGCCCTTGGCAACCCCATCAAAATTTGCTTTGAGCCACCCTTCTCGTGGCTTTTCCCACACAACCTCCTTCATAGGAACCTACACCCCATTCAACCCCACCTCCGACTGCCTAGTATTTACCTTTAGCCCTAGCCACACCCTTTGAAAATTGTTGTCCTCCACTGAAAAAGGACAATTTTGAAGTTGAAGAAGGGAAGCCAATGAATTCACAACTTTTGTGATTGCTTGATCAATTCTATTTTTAATCCTAGGAACCATTTCTTTTTTAGCCTCAAAGATCCTTCTGTTCCGCTCCTTCCATAATTCCCAAATCACAAGAGACGGGCTTGTCACCCAAACACTTGAGAAAAGAGAATAACTAGGAGGGTGTGGCCATCCTTCAAAGACTCCCTTCACAGAGTTATGCAAAGGACCCTGCCAACCAAGATTTAGCCTGAGGGAATCCCAACAAGCAGTAGCAACTTTGCAGCTTAGAAGCAAGTGATCCGTTGATTCCTCTGCCTCCTCACATAAAACACACTTTTTCATACCAACAAACCCCAACCTCTTCCTTCTTTCACCAGATAGACTACGCCCTTTCACTGCCAGCCATGCAAAAGCACCTGCCTTGGGTAAACACTCCTTACTCCAACATAACCTTTTTTTCCTAAAAGATCTCACCCTCTAAAGAGTCTAAAAGATGATACCCAACCTTGACTAAGTAATTCCCATTCACTGACCCACACCAAACCACCTTGTCAACAGTGTTAGTAGGTAGAACTTGATGCCCCCTAAAAATATCCTTCATTTTTTGAATTTGAAAATCTGAAAGCTCCACAAAGGCCACTTGTTTCCATCCCCACTCCTGGCCGAAAGAACTGCTTTTTAGCTCTAAGTAATTACTAACTTTATCACCCCACCTTTAGATAAAAAACTGTCTTAGCTCCTGTATTCCTTCCTCCTCCCTTAAAATTGGATACCCATTCCACGAATCATCCCAAAACTTGGCATTTAACCCATTCCTAATCTGCTAGGTAATATGATTAGTAATTACCGTCCTACAAGAAACTATAAAGTTCCATATAGCCAATCCCTTCATTGGATTCCTAATGGTGAAAATTCGATTATCAACCATAGAGTCCAGATATTTTGCTTTCAAGATTTTGACCCATAGGAGGTCAGGGTTTGTATAGATAATCCACACCAACTTAGCACCCAGAGCTTCATTCATCAATGGCAATCTCTCAAACCAGGCCCCCCTTTTGCTTTGGTTCTACAAATTTTCTCCCATTCTAACAACAGGGTTTTATCTTGATCATTTGCACCATTCCAGAAAATTTTTTGCATCTGTTGCCCTATTAGTTTCACCACCTTCTTTGGAATTTTCAAACACATCATGGAGAAGACTGGAATGGACAAGATCACACTTTTTAACATGAGAATACAACCAGCAGCCGTTAGCCATTTACTTTTCCAACTGTCCATCCTGCTTAAGGAGCTGTCCACCAAATCTTTCCAAATACTAGCTTTATTGGCTCCCCCAAACAAAGGTATACGTAAAAACTTACTCGGGAGTGATCCAACATGCACCCCCATAATCCTACAAATCTCAAGTTGTTTAGCAATGGGAACATGAAAGAAAAAAATCTCTGACTTCCGCTAATTGATGCATTGACCAGAAGCCCTCCCATACTCATCAAGAGATTCTTTCATAACCCGAGCTTCTCTACTGTTTGCATCCCCCAACAGAAAAGTGTCATCAACAAATTGAAGATGCGAAATTGGATCAACCTATTCCGCAACAACAATTCCTTTCCACTACCCACTACACCTTTTCTTAACTATCAATCTCCCTAAAGATTCAGCCAAGATAATAAAAAGGAACGGAGATATGGGATCTCCTTTCTTGATCCCCTTATTGGATTCAAAAAAACCTTGAGGGCTTCCATTTAACAACACAGAAAAATGAGGGGTGCTAATACAACTCTGAATCCATGCAACCCACTCTTTGTAGAAATTGAACTTCTCAAGGACCTTCAAGAGAAAACCCCTATTTACTTTGTCATAAGCCCATTTAATATCTAATTTCACCATCATCTTCTCCACTTTTTCCAATCTCACCGAATGAATAGCCTCATGAACAACAATCACCCCTTCAAAACTAGACCTATTTGGGGAGAAACCACTTTGCTCAACCAAGATCACCGAGGGTAGGACTTTTTTCAGCCTATTAGCAATCACTTTGGAAATTACCTTGTAAATTGTGTTGCATAAAGAAATTGGATGATAGTCTTCAAACGAGATTACCTCTGATTGTTTTGGGACCAAGGCAATGAAGGGATTGTTCAAATCCTTTAGGACAAAACCATTGCCCCTTCATTCTTCAACCACATCCCAGATATCCTAAGCAAAGATATCCCAAAATTTTTGGAAGAAAAAGGTTGGAAATCCATCCAACCCCAGAGCCTTATCTCCCCCCTAGCCCAAACACAGCCATTTTCACCTCTTTTAAAGAGACTTTTTCCATCAACATACAATTTTGAGCCTCTGACACCAAATTAGAAATGTTGTCCAAGATCCTCCAAGCATGATTTTCCCCACCACTGTTCCCCTTGCATAAACTTGAGGAAAAATTTATTGCTTCTTTTGTTATCTGTTCACTATCTAACAACACATTCCCATCCCTATCCTTGATTGAGAAAACCTTGTTACATGCCCTACGAACTTTCACTGAGTTGTGAAATAATTTTGTATTTCTATCCCCCTCTTTTAACCAGCACTCCCTTGATTTTTGCTTCCAATAAACATCCTCATGAGCTAAAATTTCTGAATATTCTTTGTTCAAGATCTTTCTAGCTCAAAATCCTCTTCAAACATCCCTCTCTCAATGATTTTTGAATGAAGAAGCTTTAATTCCTCTTCCAACCTTAGCTTCTCAACAAAAATGTTTTTAAAGGATTCCCTATTCCACCTCTTTAGTTGCTCTTTAAGAAATTGTAGATTCTTAAAAAAGATATAGGCTTTACTTCCATACCTTTCAGGGGCATTTCTCCACCAACCAACCACTAGCTCCTGAAAGCCTTCCGCCCGCAACCACATTGCTTCAAACTTGAAAGGGCATCTTACCGGTGTTAACTCCTCTTGAATTCTCAACCCTATTGGATAATGATCCGATCCAGTTATGGGAGTTACCTCCGCTTCACATAGCCACTATTGCGCCGCCCAATCCCTAGCTAGGAAGAAGCAATCTAGCTTCTCAACAATGTTCAAGAAACCACTTCTCCTATTCATCTAGGTGAATTCACCATTTTTGAATAGAAGTTCAAACAGACCATTCTTTATAACAAAGGCACTAAAATCCCTTTGACTTTGACTAGCCTAACAAACACTGCCAAGCTTGTCTGACTGTTTCAGGATAGCATTAAAATCACCACTTAAGAGGAACATCTTGCCACCTTCAATGCTTAGAACATTAGATAACTCCTGCCAGAGCTAGTTCTTATGAATAACTCCTGACAGACCATAGATATTAAGGATGAAGAAACTAGCTCATAGCTGCTTTGATTCGGCACAGACCCTTTGCCAAAACCTTTCTTGCCTCACAATTCTAACATTTACAAGGGCTTCATCCCACAGAATGCCAAGACCACCTAAAGGCCCCACAACACCTGAAAGACAACCTTTCCATCTGCTAAAATGCTTAAGGAAGAAGTTGAAATTCTGTTCCTTAACTTTAATCTCTTGCAATAAAACTAAATCCGGCCTCGTTTGATTAAAACAACACTTGATCAAACGAATTTTGTCAGGGGCATTGCAGCTCCTAACATTCCACGAGAGGATTTTCATGGCTATCAGGAAAAGGCATAGCCTTTTCTCGATCTCAATTGGCTTTGGCCAATAGCATTCCCAGCCATTTCAAGGTGCATCTTATTGGTTTTTGGACCATGCCTCCTCTTCTCACCTACCTTTACCTTACTTGTTTGAGTGGAAGATTACTCAATAGTTCTCTTTTCCACTATGCCAATTTGATCATTAAGACCCAACAAATCTTCAACCCCAAGCTCCTCATCTGAATTTGTTTATGAGTCCGAGTCTTCCAGAGATCCCCCACTATCTTTAACACCTTCAAAAGCACTATCTATATTTTGAATAGGAGAGATTAGGATATCCTTAAAGACTACCCCCTCAGAACCATCAGGACTGTCGACTACTTCCTACACTGGCACCACCACCTGCTCCTTCATTCCCAAATATGAAGCTTGTCAAGGACAAAAATCATCAGGCTTTTCTTCACGACCATTTCCAAAAGCATTAGAAGTACCCTTTTGATGGGGGGAGGTTGGGTGTTCAAGAGAAAGCTGCTTCACTTCCGCACTTCTGCTTGCCTAAACACCCAAAATCCTACCTATCTATTCTCCAAAGGGGAAGAGGATGTTTTTACCAACCCACCTTCCTCATTAGCCCTGCCCTTATTTAAAACCCTCTGGATTCCTTTGGGGGTGGCCAGTGTTAGCTCTATTTCATCACACTCACAAACCCTAAATGCCTTTTTAGAAGCTAACCCTTCTAAAACCAAAATTTGGGAATCCATTTCACACTCAACTTCATGAAGAGAAACGATTGCCTGATTCCTCTCTTCACCCCATGAGAGAGTTTCCAAAACACCCTCTTGATTGTCAACTTTCAATAAGAACTCTAGGGAGTTCCAATCCTTGGACGCTCCCCATTCTTCAATGGTGATTTCCTCTATGAGGGCTACCACTTCCTTAGCAGGGATATTTTGGGCAACTCCTTTTCCTTTAGATCCCTACCGGCATTGGCCATTAGAAGGATCTTCTCCTAAACAACTCACACTAGAAAATTTAAGATCGTCCACCACTAGATTCTGACACCACATGCCTTCCCCAGATTTCAACTCTATCATTTTTGGTAAAGGTTGGATTATCTGCCTTAGAATGCAGATCCTAGGGAACATGCTATAGTTTGCTTTCTCTACCACCACCTCCAACTTCACAAAAGCACCCAACTTATTTCCTATATTTCTTAGGGTTTCTTGATCCCAATATTCTTGATTGAGATTTTTCAAGCTGATCCAAACAGGTAACTCCTTTGTCTTTGCAGTATTAGGATCAAAGTTTGGGGTCCAATCCAAAATAGACAAACCCCTGCCTTCCATTATGAAAGGGACACTATTTAAAATCTAGTATTTACCCTGATTTGTTTGGAAAACAATCAGATAAAAACCATTCTCCAGGGTTTTTATTTCACAACCTTTGCCCTAGTTATCATCACACCACGACTTAACTTTAGTGAATGCCAACCAATGCCCACCCCATTGCATGAAAAAGGCTCGAGCTTTAAAGACACTCACAGAGTCATTCCATTCACTATTATCTACCAGAAGAGTCACCATTGTGGTATGGAGAAATTTTTTAAGTACCCGACTTGGCTCGCCCTTCTCTAACTGGTTTTTTGGATGCCAAAACTTCTTTTCCAACTATTTGAAATCCACATGCCCCTTTGAGTATGTTGAACAAAACCTTCCCACATTTTCCACCTTCTGCACATTCGAGCAAAAAGACTCTCCAGATCCCCCACTCCTACCTCGCTGATTAACCAGAGCCTGCCAAGCCTTGACGGTGCCATTACGCCTACCTTCCTGGTTATTTCTCCCTCGTTGCATGTTGAAAGGCCATCGAACTTTCCTTCCATCATACTGTAAGCCATGGTGTCTACGAAAACCCTGTCTGGACCATTGCTCTGCCATTTTGATTTATATATTTCATCACTATGAATCAATATATTGAATATTTACGTTTTAAATTTTTATAATCAATGGATTTTGAAAAGAAATCATTTATTGGTCAATATTTTACAATATTTATTCTCGTAAAGTATAACTTCAACTATGTCAATCATAGTTGCATTTAGTATGAATCAAGTCGGGGGTCAAAGTCAAGCCTAACAATTATAATATTCTTAAACCTAGTAAAATTATGGTACATTCAATTTGCAATAATTTGTTCATCTTGAACTATTATATAGCATACCTTTAAATTGATATTTCACAAATAATTTATCACTAATCAACAAATACAATTAATGCAATACTAATAGGCAAGTTGTGACCACTTGTTATACAAGATTTCATGAAGGTTTAATTGAAATGAGACATAAATTATGAAGTGAGATGTTCAATTCATGAAATGATATTTATTTCATTTAATTAAATTGTAATATATATGTTTGAATATTTTAAATAATAAAAATTGGAATAAAAAATATGATTGATTTAAATAAATAAAATGAAATAAGAAGAGGATAATTTTAAAAAATAAATTAAAGAGTATTAAATGTAAATCTATTTAAATTATTTTATATTTTTAGATGGATATTATTGAAATTTTAAATTTATTTTTATTTTTTTAAAATTTAAATTATAGAATTTGAGGAGAATAAGTTTTTTTAAAAATTAAAGCAAAATTAAATGTATTATTATTAGATAACTTAGAGAGGAAGAAAAGTAGAAATTGTATGAGAATAAAATTGAGTAAAAATAACAAGGAAACAATTCTAAAAGAGATTAAATGTTAAAAAATCATTGATCTACTAGATACCTGAGTTTGATCAATTCACCACATTAAATGGCTTCTAGTTGATGGTGATAATGTGTGTGTCTCGACAACAATATGTGAATAGTGTCATGTTATCAATAGTGTTTAATTTTTTGTTTCTAATCTTCAAGGCTCAGGTTGAGAGTCATTTTTGGGGTGTTGGTTGGGTTTGGTAAGGGTAGGGGATTTATGCTAGCTAGTTTTTTACATTTCTCCATGTATGGTGGTTGGGGTGGTGGTTTGTTTTTCTCTATTGGATAGGGTTTGGTAATGACTTCATATGACACCTGCAACAAAAACAATATGTAATCTTTTTTATAGTTTAATCGAATTACAATTACACATCAAAAAATAAAATAGAGTGTTGGAAATATAATAAAAGTGAGATATTGTATGTTAAAGGATCTTGAATAAGAATGTTGTATTTATAAATGGATTAAACAAAAATAAGAAGTTAATTAAATTTAAATTTGTAGGTGATGAAACCTATGTAAATTTCTTGTAAGGAAAGATAACTTCAAGGGAGAGGAAATTGAAATGCTAATTGCCTAGTTTTATAAATAATCAATTGAATTAGGTTTTGTTGGAAATATGTGTCTCAATCTCACAAGCTAAAACCTCTGAAAGGGAAAAGTTGGTGTGACTTTCATTCTATCTGGCCGACTGGCAGTTTAGTAACCTTGTGGTTTGTACAGGTCACCAAGACCTTGCTTCTGTCTTGCCGACTGGAGCCATCACTATGACTCGTTGTGTTTGCTATAATCCTCTATCGAGTGGAGATCTCTGGCCAATAGGCCATTCTTATTAGATATTGGGAAGACTCTGGGTGACAAGTAGTGTTGGGGAGAGACTTGGACATTTGGTATGTCTCATACTGACAAGGAAAGTCTTGCCGATAGCTTTACACTTGGAGTCTTCGCGGTAACACAAAGGCTTCGGTGTGAAGTCTTGGCAACGGGTTTTGGTCTCACCGAATGCTGATCTCGGGGTGACTTGAACACTCGGTAAGAACTCTTAGTGATGAAAGCTTGTCTTGCCAACAATGTTACACTCGAAGACATCGGGGAGACCCTTGGCTGAAAGGCTTGCTTCGATATGATGTTTCATCGATAGCGGTAAGTCTTTCTGACAATGCAACATGTGTTTGTTATCGGATGTCTTCGACATAACCTCTTGGCAATAGTGGTAAGTCTTGCCGACTGTTGGACACTTCAGAATAACTTGTGAACATTGGTGTGATGTCCTAGCAAGTAGCGATAGTCTCACCAAAGGGAATACTGGTGTCTACGTGACTTGTGGACTTCGATATGATCTCTTGCCGATGGTCAGGACTCTTGGCGATAATGACGATCTGGCTTTGTGGCATCGGGGAGACATAGTTAGTGTGTCACCGACATGTGAATACATTGTGAATGCCTTTGACCGATTGGGAGACTATCCTATGTGGTGAGTCTACGACCAATTAGAGAAGTCGAATGGGAACCGGTGGCAGTTGGATTGTTGTGGCCATTACTAAGAGGAAGTTCAACAGACCATGGGCATCATGGATATACTCTGTAGTTGCAAATGATGTTTGGTTAGATTTTTGGATGGTTGTATGAACAGTTGGATGAATAGCTCAATGAGTGATCAGTGAATTAAATTTTAAGAGTATTGTAACTTGAATATTTTGTAGCAAGGTTGATCATTGTGAATGTTGTTGTAAATTGACATTAGAGAGAGTGAAGCCTCTACTCTGTATGTAATTTCATTACTATAATACAAAGGGGTTTTTTCTTGGTGTGGTGGGTTTTTCTCCTATAAGGGTTTTCCTACGTAAATCTGGTGTTCATTTGTGTATGATTATTTCTTTGTTTTTGTAATCTCTTTCAAGTGCATCTTAATTGGATTATAATTGTAAAATTTAAAATTGTCTCTACATTCTTCCTCGAGGTTTTGACATTAAGAGAGTTGTTTCTGCACCTTAGCTTTCCTTACAAGTGGTATTAGAGCCTGGCCAGTTGTGTTATCCTTGTGGGTACGTTGGGTTTTTTGAGTCAATTTTTTGTTCAGTGGGAGTCTTGTAGAAGTTTGGTAATTCGAATTACAAATTGAAATGGCTAGCACATCAAGAAAGATTGAAATAGAGAAATTCAATGGCAGCAATTTTGAGTTGTGGAAACTTAAAATGGAAGATCTGTTGGTTGATCGTGATCTTTGGATTGTTATGTCTAGAACGAAACCTACAAGCATGAAGCAAGAAGATTGGGAACTTGCAGATAGAAAGTCTAAGGGGTTGATAAGGCTCTGTTTGGTAGACTCCGTTCTTCTAAATGTGCATGAAGAGAAGACTGCATCTTCCTTGTGGAAAAGACTGGCATCTATTTATCAGGGGAAATCCTTGGTGAATAAATTGTTCTTGAGGAAGAAGTTGTATGCTTTGAGAATGCAGGAGGGCGGATCTATTGTTGATCATTTGAATGCTTTCAACATGCTCATTGCACAATTAACATCTGTGGGTGTGAAGATTGATGAAGAGGATCATTGTATGCTATTATTGTGTTCTTTGCCAGATTCTTGGGATCACCTGGTGATGGCTATTGGGAGTACAACATCCAGTTTCAAGATGGAAGATGTTGTTGCTTTTTTTGTTATCAAGAGATGAGAAGGAAATCTTCGAGATGGCGAAGGAGGCCTTGTTGTTAGAGGAAGATTGAAAGAAAAAGGCAAAGAAGGACAAGAAGTCTAAATCAAATCAAAGGGGAGATCAAAGTCTCCTGGCAAGAAGTCCAAGGTGAAGTGTTGGAATTGTGGGCAGGTCATGTCCGAAAGGATTGCAAGAGGAGAAAAAGAAGAAGAAGAATTCTTCACAATGATTCTTCTCAAGAGTGATGCAGATGCCTTTCATTGCAGCCTTGGCTACATAGGCATCAGATGATGTCTGGCTGATTGATTCTCGAGCATCTTTCCACATGACATCTCATAGAGACTGGTCATCCAGTATGAAGAATATGATGGTGGGAAGGTGTATTTGCAAGTGATTCATCTTTGGAAATTGTTGGCCATGGGAGAGTCATAATTCAATTCCTGATGGAAGAGTGAAGGGAATCAATGATGTTGCATATACCAAGTTTGGCTCAAAATCTACTTTCTGTTAGTAAGTGAATGATATCTGAGTGCAAGTCACGTTCTCTGGAAATGGCTGCAATATGACTAGAGGCTCAATGGTGCTAGCAAGGGTGCTCGTGGTACCTCTGTATGCTTTTGGATGCACATGTTGTTCAATGTAATAGTGTCTCTGTAAAGTCACAAAAAGCTACTCATGGAGGAAAAGAGGAAATGTTCCTTGATAGTGTAAACTCTATGGAACTTCCAAAAGAGAAAAGACTATGCTCTGGCATCATAGGCTAGGCCACATTGGTGAGAAAGGTTTAAAACTTGGTTGAAGGGCTTGAAGATTGTAACCTCAAATTTGAATTATGTGAACATTGTATATATGGAAAACAACACGTGTTTCTTTTTATTCCAGTCCTCACAAATCTTCTGGTTTGCTTGATTACATTCATTCTGATGTTTTTGGTCCAGTGAATGTTCCTTATTTATCTAAGTCAAGGTACTATGTATCATTATTGATGATTATTCAGAAGAGTATTTTTTTTTTTTTTGAAAAGTAAATCAGAAGTGTTCAGTCGGTTTAAGGAATTTAAGAACCATGTAGAAAATCGATGGAAGAAAAATAAAATGTTTAAGGACTGATAATGGTGAATTTTGTTCGATGAATTTGAGAGGTACAAAGATCATGGGATTAAAAGACATAAAACTACACCTTACACCTGCAGCAAATGGAGTTGCAGAAAGGTTCAATAGGACAAAGTGATGGAAGAGAGGCAAAGTATGTTGAGTAGTGCTAGCTTGGAGGAGAAGTTTTGGGTTGAGGCATACTCGCATGTTACTTGATAAATCATTCTCCAAATTCTCTCTTGTTGAGAAAACACCTTTGGAAGCATGGTCCGGTAAGAAGCCCTCTCGAGGATATATTTGTGTTTTTGGTTGTGAGGCATATGCATATGTGCCGAATGAAAAAAAATCTAAATTGGAAAACAAGGCTATCAAATGTATTTTTATTGGTTATAGTGCTAGCATAAAAGGATACAAGCTTTGGAATCTTGATACAGAGAAGGTTCTATACAACAAAAGTGTTATCTTTCATGAGTGCTTTCTACCCTTGGATCTGCAGTCAGAGACAAATTCCGAAAATAGAAAGGATGTAGTTGAAATTCCTCCTACTCCGATAAAGAGGAATTAAAAATTCAAAATGTACCTAAACGAGGAGAGCTCAAGTAGTTCGAAGTTCTGAAGAAGAATAACCTCAGCCTCAACAAGTGAGGAGGCCAACCCATGAAAGAAACAACCTGATAGCATGGGTTCTCTTTGATAGATTCTACTTGTGCATATGCTTTAATTTCTAGCACTGATGAGCCTAGGACTGTGAAAGATGCATTTAAAATGTCGATTCAAACTCTTGGTTGGAAGCCATGAATGAAGAAATGGCATCATTAGAAAAGAATGATACCTGAGTTTGGTTCCTCTTGTTTGAAGGAAAAGCTATGGGTTGTAAATGGGTATTTAAGAAGAAAATAGGTCTGGATGGCAGAGTGGAAAAGTACAAGGCAAGGTTGGTTGCAAAGGGTTATTCCAGGTAGAGGGAATTGATGATGGGGAAATTTTTTCTCCTGTAGCTAAGCTGACATCTATTAGATTTCTTTTGTCACTTGCAGTAGCGTATGACTTAGAGGTCGAACAGATGGATGTGAAGACAACATTTCTTCATGGTGATCTTGAAGAAGAAATTTATATGTCCCAACCTAAGCACTTTGTGGAGAAAGGTAAAGAAAAACTAGTTTGCAAGTTGAAAAAAAGTCTCTGTATGGGTTAAAGCAGTCTCCTAGAATGTGGTACCAAAAGTTTGATACTTTTGTATTGTCTTTGGGATTTGTAAGATCAAAATCTGATCATTGTGTGTATTATAGTTGAAGTGATCGAGTGCTTATTATTGCTCTCTATGTTGATGATATGTTGTTCATAGGCAATAGTAAGTTGATGACTTCTAATTTTAAGTCTCAGTTGTCTGCTAAGTTTGAAATGAAAGATCTTGGTGCAGCAAAGTATATTCTGGGGATGGAAATAACTAGGGACAAGAAGAATAGAAAACTTTGGCTCAGTCAGAGTAAATGTTAAGACTGTTCTAGAGATTTTGTATGAATGATTGCAAGCAGCAGTTGTTCCAAATCTGCGGAACGAAGCTATCTATTGAAGATCCCCAAAATCTCCTACTGAGATGGAGGACATGACCGGTGTACCTTATGCTAGTACGGTTGGCGTTTTATATGCAATGGTTCTGACAAGGCCAAATATTGCCCAAAGTGGGAGTACTTAGTCAATTTATGGCTAATCCTAGAAGAACACATTGGGATGTTGT
The DNA here is from genome assembly GCA_007258455.2 of Sequoia sempervirens. Classification (NCBI taxonomy): domain Eukaryota; kingdom Viridiplantae; phylum Streptophyta; class Pinopsida; order Cupressales; family Cupressaceae; genus Sequoia; species Sequoia sempervirens. Next base: position 40,422,370 of record VDFB02018296.1, read on the forward strand.
GACAAGAGTATTCGGATATTTGAAGGGCACTTCAGAATATGCTTTGTGTTACCATGGGAACTTGGTGAATCACAGAGGACTCTCAACATTCGAGGTTATGTGGATTCTGATTGGGCAGGGGACATTGACAATAGGAGATCCACCAATGGATACATTTTCATGATGAATGGTGGTGCAATGAGTTGGATGAGTAAGCGATAGGCTGTAGTGGCTTTGTCCACTATAGAGGCTGAATACATGGCAGCTACACATGCTTGTAAAGAATTAGTTTGGTTAAAATGTTTGTGTTCTAACATTAGTTTTGATGCAGGGCAAATAACTATTTTCTGTGACAGTCAGAATGCAATTTTTTTGGCAAAGAATCCTACTTTCCATGCCAGGACGAAACATATAGATGTACAGTATCATTTTTTACGAGATATGGTGGAGGATAGAAAGGTATCATTAGAAAAAGTGGATACTCTAGAGAATTTTGTAGATGCATTGACGAAGTCAATGAGCACAAACAAGTTCAGGTGGTGTGCCAGTTCGATGGGCCTCAGTGCCCATGAATGTCAGTAGTTTTGTTGTGCTCTAGAGGTGCCTGTGTGATCTTTGTCAAGTGGGAGATTGTTGGAAATATGTGTCTCAATCTCACAGGCTGAAACCTCTAAAAGGGAAAAGTTAGAGTGGATTTCATTCTATTTGGCCAACTGGAGGTTTAGTAACCTTGTGGTTTGTACAGGTCACCGAGACCTTGCTTCTGTCTTTCCGACTAGAGCTATCACTATGACTCATTGTGTTCACTATAACCCTCTACCGAGTGGAGATTTCTAGTCGACAGGCCATTCTTATTAGATATTGGGAAGACTCTAGGAAACAAGCAGTGTCTGGGAGAGACTTGGACATTCAGTATGTCTCATACCGACAAGGAAAGTATCATCGATAGCTTTACACTTGGAGTCTTCGTGATAACACAAAGGCTTCGGTGTGAAGTCTTGGCGACAGGTGCTGGTCTCACCGAATGCTGATCTCAGGTGACTTGAACACTTGGTAAGAACTCTTAGCAATGAAATCTTGTCTTGCCGACAGTGTTACACTCAAAGACATCGGGGAGACCCTTGGCCGGAAGGCTTGCTTTGATATGATGTTTTATCGATAGCGGTAAGTCTTTCTGATAATGCAACATGTGTTTGTTATCAGATGTCTTTGGCATAACCTCCTGGTGATAGCAGTAAGTCTTGCCAACTATTGGACACTTTAGAATAACTTGTGAACATTGGTGTGATGTCCTGGTGAGTAGTGATAGTCTCACTGAAGGGAATACTGGTGTCTATGTGACTTGTGGACTTCGGTATGATCTCTTGTCAATGGTCAGGACTCTTGGCGATAATGATGATCTGGCTTTGTGGCATTGGGGAGACACGGTTAATGTCTCATCGACATGCGAATACATTATGAACGCCTTTGACTGATTGGGAGACCATCCTACGTGGTGAGTCTACGACCAATCAGAGAAGCTGAATGGGAACCCATGGCTGTTGGATTGTTGCATCCATTATTGAGAGGAAGTTTGACAGACCATGGGCATCATGGATATACTCTGTAGTTGCAAATGATGTTTGGTTAGATTGTTCGATGGTTGTATGAACAGTTGGATGAATAGCTCGATGAGTGGTCAGTGAATTCAATTTTGAGAGTATTGTAACTTGAATATTCTATAGCAAGCTTGATCATTGTGAATGTTATTGTAAATTGACATCAGAGAGAGTGAAGCCCATACTCTGTATGTAATTTCATTACTGTAATACAAAGGGGTTTTTTCTTGGTGTGGTGGGCTTTTCTCCCGTAAGGGTTTTCCCATGTAAATCTGGTGTTCATCTGTGTATGATTATTTCTCTGTTTCAATTATCTCTTTCAAATGCATCTTAATTGGACTGTAATTGTAAAATTTAAAAGTGTCTCTACATTCTTCCTTGAGGTTTTGACATTAGGAGAGTTGTTTCCGAACCTTAGCTTTCCTTACAGGTTTTGGGTGTTGTTATTTATGAGAATTGTTAAAGAATTGATTTCAATGATTAAAATATAAAAATTAAAACTAGAAGAAAACTCTAGTGTTTGAGAAATTTAGGAGAGAAACCTAAACCTCATTTTGAAACTTGAAAAGATTATAAACACTAGTATAAAAATGCATTGTGAATTTATGATAAAATTGAATTGTTGAGTGTTCTATATGCTATTCAATACATATTAGATCACTCAATTTTGGGCTTCTAATATTAGTATTTGACTTCTACTTGATTTTATCACTTGATGATGACTTGTGTCAATTTAGATGATTGAACTTGATTTATTGTTGTGTGAATATTTCTAGGTGTTCATTGGTTTTTTTGGAATATTCATGATCAATCAATTTCTACCTTGTAGAATTTGGGATTAAGTCATTTTTTAGATTTTTTTTTTTCATATTTCTAGTGTGTTTGAAGCCAAATTTAATACTATGCTAATAAAATATTCTAGTCAAAATCCTAATGGATACATCTAGGCAAGAATGTTCGAAAAACTTTGTAAAGGACACTATTATGATTTATATGTTTGTAGTACATTGTGTATGTTTAGATGTATATGATCAAAATTTTGCTCACACAAGCTTTTTTTCATTGATCAAATGATTAGGCAACTCACTACTACTCACATGACAAGAGTTGATTGAGTCATAGTGAATAAGTGGACTACTATATTTATATAGAAGAAATATGTGGATGATGGGATGAATGTCTTGTCAAATTATTTTTCCTTCAAGGATGATATGAACATCTTGTTAGTTTACATTTTTTTTCGAGAATGATGTCAATTATTCCTTGATTTGTAGGAGTCATTTAAACACATAGTTGCACAATCTAAGACCTCAAGAAAGTTTGATATTCAAATTCCTTCCAAGAAAATATTTTCTTGCTAAATGTCCATAATGATGGTCACTTGTTCTTGAATGATGCTAGTTAGAGAAGGTAAGGTTTCCCCCGATTATCCTAAAATTTCATCTACCTAATCTAGTATCAACCTACAATGCATGTGTAAAATACAAATGTAACCTACAAAGTTGATATGAAAAATTTGATGATCTCTCTGCTTGTTTAATTTGATACTTCTTTTTTTTAATTTAAAGTGAAGTGTTGAATGTTTACATAGTTTTATTTTTGAATGGTTTTGAGTTGTATGTTTGTTATTGAGCACAATACATTGATACTTGTGAGAGTTTGGAATGATGCTTTAATGTAATTTTTTTTGTAATTTTGATTATTTTTTATTTAGATAATACGAAACATACAACCCTATTACAAAGAAATCCCACACTAGTAGAATTTGGAAAATAAATGACTAGGTGACTAAAAATTTTAGTCACAACAACTAAAAATGACTAAATTCTACCCATTTTTTGCAACTCTACTATAAATGAGTAAATAAATGACTAATTTGGTCATTGACTAAAAAATTATTTAGTCACAAAAATAAAAATGACTAAATAGTTAGTCATAAAATTCAAAGTAGAAAAAAAATTTAAAAAACAATTTGGCCAATTATTGGTGTGATGCATTCATATGTGTGATGTATTAGCATGATTATTCACATTCATTGCAGATTCATTTGTCTCGCTTGACCTCACTTCATTCATTAGCCTGGCATGAGGCGTTTTGATCATTTATAACAACTACTTGCATGGGCAATAAGGATTCAGAGAGGACTTGGAGACTTTTGAAAAGGTGGGCAAGGGCAAGGAATTCAAAGTTTGCTATAATGAATTTGAATTCATTGAGGCTGTCTGTAGCGAAATCAGATTTAGGGATGCCCTTTGCAGCAAATTCAAAGGTAATTTGAAACCATCATTACATTAAACAAAAATTCGAAACACTCATTACAATCTACAACTCTTAATAATCTTCTATTGCTCTTAATAATGTTCTTTTACAATTTTACCACTATTCTACTTCATAATGTGCTCGAGCTAAATATAATAAAATTTGGGTGTTAATACCAAATTAGAATTTCCTCAAACAATTTTGATACATTTTCATTGCAAGCACAAGTTGTTGTTGTGCAAAGTAAACATGTGCTAGATTTACCCACACATTAGACATCTGAACAAAGATGTTTCCTACTGCAACTTCTTGTACCTATCTAAAAATTTCCTTTGCAATATCAAATTGACCCCTTTCAGCTAGCACAATGGCTGCCTCATTTGTAGCATAAACATTTTGTGGTCTCTATTCCAACACTTTACAATACAGTTCTCTAGCCTTCTCAAGATGTTGTGCCTCCACCTTTGGATCCCTCCTCTCATTGCAAAAATCTGCAAAATAATTCCAATTTCCAAGTGAAATGTCAACATAAGAATTCTTTGCATCTAATTTACTTTGTGCAGCTTTAATTTTCCCTTTGCTTTAAGCTAGTCATCTATTTTTAGTTTCATTTTTCCAAGAATAGATAAAGCATTTGATGAGTTTTTATCCACCTTAAGTGCATCCACAATCAATTCTAGGCTTAATTGGATCTCATTCCAAGCTCGAGCCATGGTTGCAAGACATAGATATTCATCCACATAATCAAGAAACTTGAACAATATTAGCCTGTATAAAAGATTGCCTTTTCAATATCATGTAGTAGTTCAAACAACATAGCAAGAATAAATAGTGTTGACTTTTTCCCATGGTAACTCAAGTGAAACACCACCTTCTTCTAGTTGATGGAAGAATTTTGTATCCTTAAAGGGAAAAGGAAAAATTATAGAATTAGCACTAGGGATTTTATTTATGAATTCAACCCAAATGCCATTTCCTAATGCCTCCATAAAAGTTTGTTGAGCCAACTCTAGTTCATCACGCTCAAAATGAAGAAACCTAATGTTGCTTAACAATTGAATGGGTACTTCTTCTCTGCTCTTCTTTAGAAGAGACTTTGGCGTCTTAAGAGAATCTAAGGCTACACTAGGTTCATACGATATTAATAACTCACCCATCTTGATAAATGCA
>VDFB02018296.1:40427475-40455234 GCA_007258455.2 Sequoia sempervirens
CCTCCATAAAAGTTTGTTGAGCCAACTCTAGTTCATCACGCTCAAAATGAAGAAACCTAATGTTGCTTAACAATTGAATGGGTACTTCTTCTCTGCTCTTCTTTAGAAGAGACTTTGGCGTCTTAAGAGAATCTAAGGCTACACTAGGTTCATACGATATTAATAACTCACCCATCTTGATAAATGCATGGGCATCAGGTGGATCTATGTGAGTTGCCTTTCTTAAAATTTCCAATGCCTTCTCTGCCAGTACTTTTCGAGCATATATATGGCTTGCAACTTTTAAGCTCTCACAATTCTTAGGGTGTACCTCCAAAACCTTTTCATTTCAAAATTTGAGAGAGAACTCTTAAAATCTCCTAGCTTCAATTGAACCTATCCACAAAATCCTGTTGCCTCTAGCTTTCCTTGAACGATGTCATGTAGTAGTGGCCAGTGGTGTCATAATCACCTTTACTATGATAAGATATTGCAAGATTATAATATGATTAAGATTTTGTGAGAGGGTGGTTAGTTGAAACAAGAGCTATCTCAGTCAAATATTCCACAAGAAAATGTTGCCCTACAGTGAAGAAAAAATGGTTTTCTAAATGATTCAATGTCATTGCAGAGTACAAGCATAATTCAAAGGCTTTATGCATCTTTTCCATTCCTTCATCAACACTACCTTTTCACTAACTATGAGAATCCTACAAGTGAAAAATGCACAAAATTGACCAGAAAGATTTATGTAGAGACAAAACATCATTTCCTAATGCCTCCATAAAATTTTGTTGAGCCAACTCTAGTTCATCATGCTCAAAATGAAGAACCCTGATGTTGTTTAACAATTGAATGGGTACTTCTTCTATTCTCTTCTTCATAAGAGACTTTGGAATCTTAAGATAATCTAAGATTCCACTGGGGTTTAATGATATTAATAACTCACCTACCTTGATAAATGCATGGGCATCATGTGGATCTATGCGAATTGCCTTTCTTAAAATTTCCAAAGCCTTCTCTGTCTTCCCTTGTTGAGCATATATATGGCCTACAACTTTTAATCTCTCATATTTCTTAGGGTGAACCTCCAAAACCTTTTCAAAATTTGAGAAAGAACTCTTAATATCTCCCAGCTTCAATTGAATTTATCCACAAAATCCTGTGGCCTATAGCTTTCCTTGACTGATGTCATGTAGTAGTGGCCAGTGGTGTCATAATCACATTTACTATGATAAGATCATGCAAGATTATAATATGAATGGGATTTCATGTGAGGGTGGTCAACTGAAACAAGAGTTGTCTAAGTCAACTATTCCACAAGAAAATGTTGCCCTGTAGTGAAGAAAACATGCTTTTCTAAATGATTCAATGCCATTGCAGAGTACAGGTATAATTCAAAGGCTCTACGCATCTTTTTCATTCCTTCATGAACACTACCTTTTTCACTAACTGCAAGAATCCTACAACTAAAAAATACAAAAAACTAACCATAGAGATTTATGTAGAGGAAGAACATCATTTCCTAATTCCTCCATAAAAAATTGTTGAGCCAACTCTAGTTCATCACACTCAAAATGAAGAACCCCAGTGTTGTTTAACAATTGAATGGGTATTTCTTCTTTGCTCTTATTTAGAAGAGACTTTGGTGTCTTAAGAGAATATAAGGCTGCACTGGGGTATGATGATATTAATAACTCACCCATCTTGATAAATGACATGCATTAGGTGGATCTATGCAAGTTTCCTTTCTTAAAATTTCCAAAGCCTTCTCTTCCAACCCTTGTTGAGCATATATATGGCCTACAACTTTTAAGTTCTCACAGTTCTTAGGGTGGACCTCCAAAACCTTTTCAAAATTTGAGAGAGAACTCTTAAAATCTCCTAGCTTCAATTGAACCTATCCACAAAATCCTATGGCCTCTAGCTTTCCTTGACTGATGTCATGTACTAGCGGCCAATGGTGTCATAATCACCTTTACTATGATAATATCATACAAGATTATAATATGAATGATATTTCATGAGAGGGTGGTCAGTTGAAACAAGAGTCGTCTCAGTCAACTATTCCACAAGAAAATGCTGCCCTACAGTGAAGAAAAAATGGTTTTCTAAATGATTCAATGCAATTGTAGAGTACAGGTATAATTTAAAGGATCTATGCATTTTTTCCATTCCTTCATGAACACTACATTTCTCATTAATTGTGAGAATCATACAAGTAAAAAATGCACAAAATTGACCATAGAGATTTATGTAGAGGGAGAACATCATTTCCTAATGCCTCCCTAAAAGTTTGTTGAACCAACTCTAGTTCATCATGTTCAAAATGAAGAACCCTAGTGTTGTTTAACAATTGAATGGGTACTTCTTCTTTGCTCTTCTTCAAAAGATACTTTGGCATCTTAAGAGAATCTAAGGCTATACTGGGGTTTGACAATATTTATAACTCACCCATCTTGATAAATTCAAGGGCATCATGTGAATCTATGCAAATTGCCTTTCTTAAAATTTCCAAAGCCTTCTTTGTTTGCCATTGCTAAGAATATATATGGCCTATGGATTTTAAGCTCTCATATTTCTTGTGGTGGACCTCCAAAACCTTTTCAAAAATTGAGAGAGAACTCTTAAGATCTCCCAACTTCAATTGAACTTGTCCACAAAATCTTGTGGCCTCTGGCTTTCCTTGATTGATGCCATGTAGTAGTGGCTAGTTGTGTCATAATCACATTTACTATGATGATATCATGCAAGATTATAATATGAATGAGATTTCATGAGAGGATGGTCAGTTGAAACAAGAGCTATCTTAGTCAACTGCTCCACAAGAAAATGCCGCCTTGTGAAGAAAAAAATGGTTTGCTAAATGATTCAATGCCATTGCATAGTACATGTATAATTGAAAGGCTCTACACATCTTTTCCATTTCTTCATGAGCACTACATTTTTCACTAACTATGAGAATCCTACAATTAAAAAGTGCACAAAATTGACCACAGATTTTTCCCCATTTCAAACATCAAAATTGCGAGAAAAATACAAATAAAATCATGCTGATTTTCGTGCCAAAAAAACCATGAGACCATAGCTTGTTTCTTACTATTAGGCTTTGATATATTTTTCCAAGCATCTATATCTTTTTTGAAATCACTTGTTTTAGGTTTTTATCCATAGCAGCAAGGTAGTGAACTGTTTGATAAAATTCTTTGGTAGACATGTATGAAAAATGTGGTAGCATAGAAAAGACAATGAACTTTGGAAAAAATGCCTCAAAGAAATGTGGTCTCATGGTTATGGGATGCCATGATGAATGCCATGACAAGCAAACTTTTATGGATTTCCATGGCATTCCATCACCATGAGACCACATTTCTTTGAGGTATTTTTTCAACCAACTCATTGTCTTGTCTATGTTATTGCTTACTATTATGCTTTGATAGATTTTTTCCAAGCATCCTTAGCTTGTTCAAAAGCACTTGTTTTAGGATTTTAACCATGGCAACAAGGCAGTGAACTTTTTGAAAAAAATCCTCAAAGAAATGTGGTCTCATGGAATGCCATGACAAGCAAATGCAATTGGAAAATGCTCCTAGTTATTAGTTATGCAATGTGAAGTAATTGAATAACTACTTAGATTGACTTTGTAAAAACTATATTGTAATTAAAATTTTGTCATCTATCAGCATCTAGTTATTAGTTATGCAATGTGAAGTAATTCTTTGAGTTTGAAAGATGTGCAATGCAATGTAATCATAAATTTGAATATAAACTACAAAAAAATGTTTTTTACAATTCATTAGTTAAACTCTCTATTTTATTTGCTCTCTATAACTCTATTGCTATGGAAATGCCTTTCAATTTAAATAAACAATTTTTGTCTCATAGTCTACAATTTTTTATTGCTATGTGTGGAACATTACAGATGGTTTAACGTCAAAGGTTGAAATACCATGCATTTGATGAGATAATAGCAGATGCGAGTGACATGGAAAAATATCCATGTCCATGTAATGGATGTCTTGATGGAAAGGTGAAAAAAGAAGTCATATTTATCGACATATGATAAGATATGGGCATAGTGGTATAAACCCTTGGAACACCAATTATTATGAAGATACAATAGAATGACAGAGTGTAAGAGATGAAGAGGCAAAAAACATAGATGAAGTGGCACCAAACATAGATGAAGAGGCAACAATGTTAGATGAAGTTTGAAGTTGATAGAATGTTGAATGAGGGTCTAAATGATGATTTGGCCTAGTTGATGGAGGATGCTTCAAAGCCTTTGTATGCTAATTGTAGGTTAAGTTTTTTGACAACAATCCTTCAAATTCTTAACTTGTAAGTGGTGTTTGGTTGGAAAAATGAGAGTGTAGATCAATTATTGGCATTATTAAGTTCATTGTTACCACCTGACTCCACATTACCAACAAAATGAAGTCAATGTAGAAAGGAAATCACTAAGCTAGGCTTAGGGTATGAAAAAATCCACACATGTGTGAATGGTTGTGTATTATTTCACAAGAATCTTGCAAGTGAGAGTGAATGTCTAAAATTTCATGAAGCAAGGTATAGAGAAGGGTTGAAATTAGTTGTGGTTCCTAGAAAGGTTCTTCACCACCATTTGGTAATCCCATGATTACTTCGAATGTATAGGTGCAGAGACATTGCTAAACTTATGCAATGGCATGCCCAAAATAAGAGTGTTGATGGAAAACAATGAATGTTCCTGATTCTAAGACGTGGATGGAATTTGATAATAGATGGCCTAATTTTTCTCAAGATCCTTGTAATATAAGGTTGGGTTTGGCTTTAGATGGGGTGAACCCATTCTTAAATCAAAGTACTAAATGGTCAACTTGGCTAGTGTTTTTAATAAATTATAACTTACCTCCATGGTTAGCAACTAAACCATTTTTCTTAATGCTATCATTGATTATACTAGGAAAGAAGACATGACTTCAGATACAATTGATGCTTATATAGAGCCATTATATGATGAGCTAATGGAATGTTGGAAAGGAATTGAAGCAATTCAATCTTTAAGAGATGGTCATTCAATAAAATTCACTTTAAGAGCTTCCTTATTGTTTACGATTCATGATCTTCTTGCATATGGCACATTGTCTAGTCTCAGTGTTCATGGATACCATGGATGTTCTGCTTGCAACTTTAAGGATTTTGTGAGGCACTCAAGAATTTTACGTAAGTGTATTTATTATGGACATTGTGCTTACCTTAAAATGGATCATCCATAATGTCAACAAAAAATAATTCAATTGTCAAGAAGAGAATCGTGAAGCACCATTGCTAATAACAGGTGATTACATTGTTGAGAATGGACAAAAAAGAATGTCATTTATTGAAAATGATGGGATTGTTGGTAGTAGATATGATCCATGTAATAAAAGGAGTGTAAAAAGGTTGTGCATATTCTATAAGTTGCCATACTTTAAGGATATAGCCATTAGGCATATTGTTGAATTTATGCATATCGAGAAAAATATAGCCTATGCTATTATATAAACTCTTTTTGGTACTTTTGATACCATTTCATCACATGAATACTTTCAACAACTAAAGATTCATCAAAATCTCTAGGTTAAAAAATATGATGATAAAAAATATAGAAAACTTAGTGCTCCTTATGTTTGGACAAAGGAACAATGTGCACAATTCTTATAGTTGATGTCTCAGACTCACTTTCCCACTGGATATGTAAGTAGTGGTATTAGAAGCCAAACTGACATTAATGGCTTAAGAGGCCTCAAGATCCATGACTATCATGACATAATGGATAATATTTTACCTATTGTGGTAAATATATTAAGTTTAGCAAAGGGCCCAAGATTGGTAGGTATAAGGTTGGGCCTAATAATAAAGAGAATTATTTTACATGTAATAGATCCTTCAAAATTTGATAGTTTGAGGGAGGAGGTTGTTGAAGTCCTTTGTCTATTGGAATAAGAATTTCCACCAACAATCTTTAACATTTCTACGCATCTTTTGATACATCTATAATATGAACTAAAGCATTTTGGCCCAATAATAACAAGATGGATGTATCCTATAGAATGATATATGAAGGTTTTGAAAAAATTGTTTGTACTAGGGAAAAACCAGAAGGAAGCATGTCTAAGGGATATTCAATGCAAGAGGCCATGGGATTTTGCATAGAATATATGACGGATTTTAAAAATGTCAATTGGTGTATATGGGATGATGACGAAGAAGACATAGGTGTAGGTGAAGTATTAGAAGGCAATGGATGTCACGTCAAGCTATCACATCAAGAAAGAAGTGTGATACATGCCTATATTCTTCAAAACACATCTTCATTCGATAAGTGGTGTAGGTAAAAAAAAATTACACAATAATTTATTTACTCAATTGCATTTACGGGTATGTGCAGGATAATGGTGGGCCAAAAAGTGGCAATGAGGAAAAAACACGTCTTTCATTGACCGAAAAATGCAAAAAGAACGTGTTGACTTTTTTTAGGCTCGGGTGTCACCATACCAAACACCAAACCTAGTTTTTGCAAATCGGATATCCGATTTACAAAAAACATATATAAAAAATGTCTGTCGCTATTTTGAACTCATTTGGCAGTGAAGAATCCGCGGGCACACAGTGCATCCATTCTTCGCTTAACGGATATCCGATTTGGGCTAAATTCAATTTGGAAAGTAAGCTTTTTTATTTTTATTTGATTTGATTCAATTTTTATTTAGATTTGAATAATTTCATATGGTTTTTTGTGGTTTTTTTTAAAATAGGGTTTTTGATTGATTTTTTGTGAAAAGTTGAATTTAGAATAGATTTGATAAAAAATAGATATTTTTGTGGTTTTCACAATAGGGTTTTGATTGAATTTTATGAAGATTTGAATTTAGAATGGATTTTGATTAAAAATGAATGTTTTTGGATTTTTTTTCAAAATAGGGTTTTTGATTGAATTTTTATGAAACAATTGAGTTCATAATGGATTTAAATAAAAAAATGAATGTTTTTAATGGATTTTGATTTAAAAATAGTGTTTCTTTTATATTGTATAATTTTAGATTAATTATTTTTTAACTTTAATCAGGCATTATGGCTGTCGAAAATGAGAATGCACAAATTCCACCAGTTGAGAATGAAAATCCACCAGCTGAGAATCAAAATGTAGAAATGCCAAATGCTCCACCACCTCCATAGCCATCAATTGAAGACTTAATTCATGAAAAATTGGAGCAATTGAGGGGCATTTGTGATGTTTATAAGAAAATCCCTCGATTATCCCATATGTCAAACACATTAACAGGAATAATTACAAATGTAGAAACCCTCTCTACCCAACATAATGCCTTTCATTTTTGGCGAGAAATCATGAGGAAATATTATGCATGTGGATTGTATTATGATGATGTGAAAGATCTCCAAATAACAAAAGCCCAAATAGCCTCTTTATTTATTAACCCCAGCACTGGTTTGCCAGTTAATGTTAACAAACCAAAACTTTCTATAAAATGGTGCACGCATAGGGGCATAGTAGATAACTTTTGGGATCGTTGGTGTATGGTTTTTGATAAACCACCCAACAATAATCTTGATGTACCTTTTTACTTTATTAAAAAATTATATGCTAAGTTTTTGTTAGGGCATCATGTCAATTACTTTGACATTAAACCCTTCCAGGGCGTTGGTATAGGTATACCTTAGGATAGGCCAGGGGTAGCTAGAGTAGTTAGGCACCCACATGTTCCCCGTCCTCCCCTTCCTTTGCCACCTCTAGGACAACATCCAGATATTACAGAGGATGAAACCACACAAACTATCTAGGCCATTCACTCTTTGAGTGGTCTTTTGGTTTCCCATGCTTCTTCAGTAGATCAGCCACAGTCTGGTGATCTTGGCGATGGATCCAATGCTGCTACATCATCCTCCTCAGGTCCACATATTTGTGTGCCACATATGTGCCAGAAAATATGCTTGGGTCCTATTGTACAACCCCTTGAGCATCCATTAGACACTTCTGATTATGACATCCATGATGTGGAGATTATAGCATATCACACACAAGGGAGTGGAGCACACCCTACAGAGTCCTCTCTTGCTAGTTAGGTGGACATTGTAGTTACATAGGTAACATTTAAGGTGTAAATTCATAACTTGCATTTTTTTTAAATGAATATTAATAAGAGATAGTATCAAGTACTAATATTTATTTACATGGTCTATTTAACAATTAATGTTTGAGGAGGAGCTCACACAGGTGACTGATAGCACCCTTAGGGCCATTTCATTTTGCCTCGACACACACACAGTATGTAGTTTTGCACTCACTCATTTACATTCTTTTACTGTATATTTTCTTGTCATTTGAATTATCAATAATGAAATTATATATTAACTTATATGTTTATCTTACTCTTTGCTTGTAGGAAACACCTAGTGTGAGCGAGGTGTGATGCTCTCCAGACTATGGAGGCACAGTGTTAGATAAGGGAAAGGTAATTGAACTCAAATTTGATTGAATTAAAATTTATAAGATCTTTTATTGATTATGCATACATTGACATAGATTCGTAGTTTCATATGTACTTGTCATTTATATGTATAGGTGGTTGTGAGCTATACATCATTGTTGATAAGTGCCACAACACCCAAAGGAGTAGGTATTTGAACACCTAATGGAGGAGGTGTTGAGACACCTCAAGGAGGAGGTGTTGAGACACCTAAAGGAGATAAAAAAAGATCAACCTAAAGAGGTATGTGTTTATTTTATTTTGTTCTTGGTAAATATGTTCTTATTACTGACAATTCTATGCTAACTTGGATAAATTTCATGTTTTTGTTCACATATATAGATTGACGTTACAAAAGTTGGTTTGGTTAGTTCTTTGAGAGGGGTATATTCTAGGACTCCTGACCCTTCAAAGAGACGTATATTTCAGGTAATCAAGATTTCAATTTTAGAGTTCAATTATAATTCAATGTGTATTGATTTTTATATTTAATTATTCGATTTTAAATTATATAATATAACTAATCAATTGTGGTTTGAATTTTTCTTGTCGACTACCTTCAAGCTATGAGTGCTTCAAAGAGGCTCCATTTTGATGATCCTGATGGTTAGGATGAATGAACATTTGGCATGTAAATTTTGAATGGGTATACCGAGATAGCATATGCCACATATTGTAAAAACTTTGTTTGCGTTAGCATTGATGCCATTTTGTACATGGACATAAACTTGATTATTGGATAATTTGATATATAGAAGTTGACAATGGAAATTTAATTTCCTCCTCATGTGCATGATTAAACTCTTTGAAAATTTAATCAAGTGAGTAATGGTTAAATATCAATGTACAATAGCATAAAAGAATGGTTAAATATTATGTAGTTTATATTCATATTGTTGATTACATTGCATTGCACATCTTTCAAACTCAAAGCATTATTTCACATTGCATAAGTAACAACTAGATACTCATATGATTAACCCTACACCATCCGATTTTCTTCTTTGTCAACTTTCCCATGCCTTAGTAAATTTGGTGGTCCATTTGTAACAATCAATTTTTTTATATAACATAAATTCACCTTTTTCAAAAAATTAATATGGCTAGACTCCCATATGAATACTAATAATATATCATATGACCATTCTTCATATACTTACTGGCACTTTGTGTCTTCTTAGATGATCCAAAAGTTGTTTCCCAACTACCTCTTCCTTCATCAATGTTCCATATTTTAATCATTCCATCCCAAGATGTTGTGACCATTTGTTGACTAGAAGATTCAATTATTTGCAGGCATGAAATGACATCATCATGCACTTTGACCTAGAAATTTAGGAAAAGAATACTATTAAAAGTTGTGAGCTTTGTGAAAAATAGATGTTTATCTGACTGCAACACCATCTAAATATGGATTCTTTTAGAAAATAAAAAGCAAGAAATAACTTTTAAACAAATAATTTAATCACAATGTATTTTTCACAAAGAAAATTTGTATAAACCGCTTCTCCATAATGGCTAGTATAGAAAATAATTGCATTGGTAGAACAAAACTCCAAAACATTTCTGATTTCCTTGATTAATTGAATCTTAAGTAGAATCCCCACAATAATTATGTTTTACATAAACTGATAGGAAAACAACATTTCTTGGAAAGTGCATCTCTAATATTTTATGTTCCTTGTACAATAATTTAAATAATTTTGAAGAAGTTATATGAAAATATAGCTTCTTAAATTCTTCTTTAATTTGAAGGTTAGTTTTGATAGTGAGTAATTTATTTCATAGATGGATTTTAGCTTTTGCTTGATCGTTGTGCACTGTAATTTCTTCTATAAATAAAATGAGACATGCTAATGCAAATTTTCACTATAATTTCTCTATTTTCTTCCTCAACATATCTCTCTCTTGGGCTTTGATACAACCCTGTCAGGGCCTGTCCTAATCACATTTAGCCCAAATCAAAAAGAAAAGTTCATGCATTGCTTCTCCCTACACTAGCAGACCTTGGCTGGAGGTTTTATTTGATATTGTCAACAAACATACATCTGGTTGTCTGAATGAATGGGGGAGTTACAACCTTCCCAAGCAAGAGGTCATGACAACCATCAAAATTATACACCACAAACACTATTACTTTCCCTGTGAGTAAAGGATAAGTGTACTTAAATAAGGTGTAATAGTAGAGAGAATAATATTGTTTAGGTAAAATTGTTTGCTCATAACCAAGATTACAATGATCAAATTTTTTTTTAGAAAAATATTGGGATGCTGAAATGCCTAAATGCTGAAATCCACTATGCTTGGCATATAGATGCAACCTTTGTGTGAAATTTCCCTCACAAATCCAAACAAGTTTCATCCTCCAAACTCTAGGAAACCAATGGGGTTTCATTGAAAAATCTCTGTAACCTAAGGGTTTTTGTCCTTAGATTCAACAAGTGAACACAAGTGTCTAACTTTGCAATTTTGGATTTGTTGAGATGATGTCCAAAGATTATTCAAACTAATGAATTTGTATTCCTTATATAGAGGTTGAAGGCCTAACATGGGTTCAAAGTTTCTTTCCATTTTCTCACATTCAAATTTGGGCTCATTAATTGCATTCTTGGTTAGTCTTGGTCATGGGTGGAGTCCTTTCAAATGGTGAGGTTTTGTGAAAGGGAATGCTTGAGTGTGGAGATCTAGGGAAATGATTGCTTTAAGTTCAAGCAAATAATTATCCCAAGGTCCAACATCAAGGGTTCAGGCGATGGGATTCTTGGGTGTTAGGACACAAGACAATGGGGATCTAGGGGTTTGAGGATTAGTATACCCCATTGGTCATTTTACAAATGTAAGCCATCATCAAAAGGCCCAAAGATCGAAAGAGGAATGTATGGTTTGAGAAGTGGTGGTCAAGGTATTAGGGTGTTATGCGAATGGAAAGGAAAATTTTCAAAGGCCCACAAGAGAAGGAAGTGGGAGGTGGAGGCACAAGGAATGAAAGAAATGCATGATAGTATTAGAGAGTCTGAAATCCCAACCAAAGAAGGAAAGTGATCCATCTTTCAAACTCAAAGAATTATTTTGTATCATTGTTACATTGGTCTTGAGAGTGGTAGCTTAATATAGGTCTGGACAATACAAAGCCTGGTTTACCTATGCAGTGTAACAGTGGCATAGGAAGAGAGATGTTGAAGAGTACATCAAGTTAGTGAGAACTGAAGTGTAATGTGTTTTAGTTTGTGGTACTCCTTTGTTTCTCTGTAGATGTGTGATAAATTCTTAGTTCAATGATGTTGAACAATTTTAGAAAAAAAGAAAGTTGTGTCACGGTCCGCATTCAATCCAACAAGCAAAAATCAAAGCTCAGCCTCTTGGAATGAAAATGCTTGTTTACAAAAAAAAAGAATAAGAATGAGGTAGTTAAGGTGTTTGAAGTTATTTAGAGGTCAATTTTAGGGTGGAAGGCTTAAAAATCCATTTTAAATGCACAAAAAAGAATGAAATTACTTCAAACCAAGTTTGTGAAGAAGTTAACTATGTTGCCCACTAGTTTCCCTTAAGAGTCCAAAGTGCTAAAAGGAAGCAATCTTTGAAGGGCTATTTCTCAGAGTCTATGATGCTTACAGACTCTTTGTCCAAGGATATGGCATCGTGTTGGGACCATCTACAAAAATCTCTCTTGGTTTTTGCTATCTTGGAGGCATTTTTCTATGGTGATGACTTTTCAGTGGAGGGAAAAGTTGCCAGATGCAAGCAGTGTAAAGTTGCAAAGTGGTACAACTTTCATTCCACAACTGGTACGACCAAACAAACTGTTCCAACACATTTGGATGGGTACATTTATGTTAGGTATGGTCCTCTCTTGCACCCAAATACACTAAATCACTCCGAGCTACATTGGACCGACGATTTCCCTTAAGAGTCCAAAGTGCTAAAAGGCAACAACCTTTGAAGGTCTATTTCTCAGAGACCATGATGCTTAAAAACTCTTCGTCCAAGGCTATGGCATCATGTTGGGACCATCTATAAAAACCTCTCTCAGTTTTTTCTATCTTGAAGGTGTTTTCCTGTGGTGATGACTTTTTAGTGGAGGGAAAAGTTGCCAGATGCAAGCAGTGTAAAGTTGTAAAGTGGTGCAAATTTCATTCCGTAACTCGTACGACCAAATGGACCATTCCAACACATCCGGATGGGTATGTTTACGCTAGGGATGGTCCTCTCTTGCACCCAAATACGATGAATCACTCCGAGCTACATTGGACCGACGATTTCCCTTAAGAGTCCAAAGTGCGAAAAGGCAACAATCTTTGAAGGTCTATTTCTCAAAGACCGTGATGCTTACAGACTCTCTGTCCAAGGCTATGGGATCGTGTTGGGACCATCTACAAAAACCTCTCTCAATTTTTTCTATCTCAGAGGCATTTTCCTATGGTGATGACTTTTCAGTGGAGGGAAAAGTTGCCAGATGCAAGCAGCGTAAAGTTGCAAAGTGGTGCAACTTTCATTCCGCAATTTGTATGACCAAACAGACTGTTCCAACATGTTCAGATGGGTACGTTTACGCTAGGGATAGTCCTCTCTTGCACCCAAATATGCCGAATCACTCCGAGCTACATTGGGGCGATTTCCCTTAAGAGTCCAAAGTGCTAAAAGGAAGCAATCTTTGAAGGTCTATTTCTTGGAGACCGTGAGGCTTACAGACTCTTTGTCTGAGGATATGGAATCGTGTTGGGACCATCTACAAAACCTCTCTCGGTTTTGCTATCTCAAAGCGTTTTCGGTGATGACTTTTTAGTGGAGGGAAAAGTTGCGGATGCAGCGGTGTAAAGTTGCAAAGTGGGTGCAACTTTCATTACGCAACTCATTATGACCAAACAAACTGTTCCAACACATTTGGATGGGTACGTTTACGCTAGGGATGGTGCTCTCTTGCACCCAAATATGCCGAATCACTCCGAGCTACATTGGACCGTCGATTTCCCTTAAGAGTCCAAAGTGCTAAAAGGAAACAATATTTGAAGGTCTATTTCTCGGAGACCGTGATGCTTACAAACTCTCCGTCTAAGGCTATGGGATCATGTTGGGACCATCTACAAAAACCTCTCTCAGTTTTTGCTATCTTGAAGGCGTTTTCCTGTGGTGATGAATTTTCAGTGGAGGGAAAAGTTGCCAGATGCAAGCAGTGTAAAGTTGCAAAGTGGTGCAACTTTCATTCCACAACTCGTACGACCAAACAGACTATTCTAACATGTCTGGATAGGTACGTTTATGCTAGGGATGGTCCTCTCTTGCACCCAAATACGCCAAATCACTCCAAGCTACATTGGACCAACAATTTCCCTTAAGAGTCCAAAGTGCTAAAAGGCAGCAATATTTGAAGGTCTATTTCTCAGAGACCGTGATGCTTACAAACTCTCTATCTGAGGCTATGGGATTGTGTTGGGACCATTTACAAAAACCTCTCTCAGTTTTTTCTATCTCGAGGGAGTTTTCTTGTGGTGATGACTTTTCAATGGAGGGAAAAGTTTCTAGATGCAAGCAGTGTAAAGTTGCAAAGTGGTGCAACTTTCATTCCGCAACTCGTACGACCAAACAGACTATTCCAACACATTCAAATGGGTACGTTTATGCTAGGTATGGTCCTCTCTTGCACCCAAATATGCGGAATCACTCCGAGCTATATTGGACCAGCGATTTCCCTTAAGAGTCCAAAGTGCTAAAAGGCAACAATCT
This sequence comes from Sequoia sempervirens, assembly GCA_007258455.2. Lineage (NCBI taxonomy): Eukaryota > Viridiplantae > Streptophyta > Pinopsida > Cupressales > Cupressaceae > Sequoia > Sequoia sempervirens. The sequence goes on from VDFB02018296.1 coordinate 40,441,686, forward strand.
TTGAAGGTTTATTTCTCAGAGATTGTGATGCTTACAGACTCTGTCCAAGGCTATGGGATCATTTTGTGACCATCTACAAAAAACTCTCTCAATTTTTGCTATCTCAAATGCATTTTCCTGTGGTGATGACTTTTCAGTGGAGGGAAAAGTTGCCAGATGCAAGCAGTGTAAAATTACAAAGTGGTGCAACTTTCATTCTGCAACTCATACGACCAAATAGATTGTTCCAACACGTCCATATGGGTACGTTTACACTAGGGATGGTCTTCTCTTGCACCCAAATACGCCGAATCACTCTGAGCTATATTGGACCGAGTGAAATTAGGTGAAAAATTGATGCAAACACAAAGGCACAATCACAAATTCTTTGCAACCTACCTATTTGAGGCTTCTAACAAGATTATTCTAACCTCTTTGGATAGTCCAAAACTTCCTTAAAACTAGACAGGCAACTAAATATTCTAAGCTACCTTGATGGTTTGTACAGGTGCTTGTCAAATGTCTGGCATAATCTATACCTAGTGAAGTTTTTTGAAATATGGGTCAAATGTCTGGCATTGTATAAAGGGTATGTTAAAATGTTATACTTCCCAGTGAGCGAGTACATGCTTCTGAAAGTGTCAAGACTACTAGGGAAACCCTAACCAAAACAGTCCCATGAGTGGGAATTTGGATCAGAACGATCCCTAAGTGACTGCTGCCTCGATGATTTGTTTGTCGAACCAGGGGAACTGACCTCTGAACAACGATTTTGGCTAACATTCAAAATTGAGCAGGCACCAAATAGTCAAAATCCCACTACCACTTCCCATGACACACAACAACCATCATCTGAACCCCCTCAGTCTAATCTATTCGAAGTGTCAGATGACATTGATAGCCAAGGCTCTAAAACCTTCACTCATTATGACAACGAATATGACACTAGTGAAGGAGAATACTGGATAGAATTTGATGTCGAGTTGGACGATGATAACCTCATCTACAACATCAACGAATCCATCTGCATGCTATCGGCATACTTACCTGAATTCAATAGCCTTGACGATGGCATTTCATTAGTCTACCCTGAACTAGTCGATTGGGACCAACAAGGACCACTAGTTCTAGACACATTCCAAAATGATGAAGCCATTGCCGAATTCATAGGATTACACGAAGGCATACCTAGTGGGGACCAAAAATCAAGATTTGCTATGGATTTAGACTACACGGCATACTTCGGTGAGACAGTTCAGTCCTCTAGTCGCAAAAGTAAAAATAAAGTAAAAAATGAAACATCTCTAGGTGAAAACCGAAAGGCACCTCTTGACGATAAAATAGTAAAAACAAAAGACGTATCTACGGGTGAAAACCTCTCTGAGGTGCCCAAAGATGGAGGACTAGACTTTCTCCCCATGCAACAGGAGAAATTGGCCATGCTTGTTGAGGACACCATAGAGGATAACATTTCAACTCCAGAAGACCCCAAGATGGTCCTATTTGCGGCATCATTGATAGATGAAGAGAGACCAGAATTTCATAAATTCTTTGCAGAACGGAAAATAAACTTTGCATGGTCCTACGCTGACATGCCAGGATTGGACCCCGAACTAGTTCTACATCATCTGCCACTAGTACCTAATGCTAAACCAGTTAAGCAGAAGTTGCGCAAAATGCACCCTCAAGTTGCTCTATTGGTTAAAGCTGAGCTAAAGAAATTATTGGATGCCGGATTCATAAGGTCTATAGATTATGCTAAATGGATTTCCAATCTAGTGTCGGTGACAAAGCCAAATGGGCTAATTCGGGTATGTACAGATTTCTGAGACCTAAACAAAGCATGTCCAAAGGATGACTTTCCTTTGCCCAACATTGACATTATAGTCGACCTAACTGCAGGGCATGAGATGCTATCCCTCATGGATGGTTTCTCTAGTTATAATCAAATCCGCATTGCTCCTGAGGATCAACACAAAATAGCATTTACTTTCCCATGGGGTACATACTGTTGGAATGTCATGCCCTTCGGTCTCAAAAATGCAGGTGCCACATATCAAAAGGCTATGACCACGATCTTCCATGATATGATGCACAATATAATGGAGGACTATGTAGATGATATATTGGCCAAATTAGAAACAAAGAAAGATCATTTGAAGGTACTCGACAAAATTTTCAAGAGACTGGAAGAGTACAAAGTTTGACTAAACCCTAAGAAGTGTGTTTTTGGGGTCACATCAGGAAAACTGTTGGGATATATCATCTCCCGAAGAGGCATAGAGGTCGATCCAGAAAAAGAAAAAGAAATCATCGACATGCCTCCACCTAGAGGGATCAGTGAACTCAGAACCCTGCAAGGCAGAGTGCAATCTATTCACCGCTTCATAGCTCAATTGGCAGATAAGTGCCACCCATTCCAATATCTGTTACACAAAGGTGTCCCCTTTGTATGGATGGATAAATGTCAATAGGCCTTCCAAAAAATCAAAGATTACTTGCTATCAACACTAGTCCTCATTTCACCTATTCATGGAAAGCCATTAATTCTATACATCTCGACCACTAGTTCAACACTGGGGGCATTACTGGCCCAAAATGATCATGAAGGGAAAGAAAGAGCAATCTACTACATCAACCGCACACTGATAGGTTATGAATTTAATTACACATACATTGAACGTGCATGTCTTGCAGTTGTCTTTGCAGCCCAAAAACTAAGGCATTATATGCTTAATCATCAAACACAATTGGTTGCCAAGATCGACCCATTAAAATATCTACTAAGTCGAGCAACATTAACAGGCCGGTTGGAAAAATGGGTCATGATCCTAAGTGAGTACGACATACAATATGTTGAATGCAAGGAAATAAAAGGGCAAGTAATAGCAGATCAAGCGGCCGATGCACCAATCCGAGTCTCTCATCCATTGGTAACTAATTTTCTAGACGAGTCCATTTTTCATACGGAACCAACAACACCATTGAAGCTGTATTTTGATGGGTCTCACACTGGTCATGGCTCAGGGGCTGGAATCTTGTTCATCACACCACAAGGGGATTCAATTCCTAAGTCATTTCGAATCGCTTTCCCTTGTACAAATAACATTGCTGAATATGAAGCACTAGTTACAGGTCTCAAGTTGGCAATCAAATGGAAAATTCAGACATTGCTTGTATTCAGGGACTTCCAGCTAGTAATCAACCAAGTGAATGGTGACTATGAAACAAAGGATGAGAAGTTGCTTCCTTACAAGAGGATGGTGGATAGTTTCTTAACATACTTCCAATCAATGTCTTTTGAACAAATTCCCAGGGTACATAATAAGGTAGCTGACGCAATGGCTACTATTAGTTCTCTCTTGGACATCCCTAAAAATGTGTCACAATTTGAGTTCCTAGTAGAACAGCTGTTGATACCGACATATGATATCCCAGAGTTGGAAATGGTTTGCGAACTTGTTGGTCCCAACTCTCCTTGGTATCAGGACATCTATGACTATCTAAAGACCCACACCCTTCCACCGAACCTATCCAATAACCAAAGGAAGTCCTTCATTAGGAAATCCACTTGTCCACACCCTTCCAAGGAACCTATCCAATGACTCATACTAGGAGCGTGCTTGCCCCAGTCTTGTTATCATAATCAACCACAAGCAGAAAAAGACAAGGACAGATCATGAAACATTGTTGCTTCTCTAAATCCTGTTTCCAGGACATCCTTGAGAAACTAGTGACATGATTGTCAAACTACAAAAATAAAGTCTCTATCATGATATGTCATTGCTTTTCTAAATCCCAAGATCAGGATCTCGCGGAGAAGCTAGTAGTCATGCGTGTCAATTGTCATGCTGCGTCGCTGCGTCTCTAAATCTTGCTTAGTGGGATCTCGCTGAAAAACTAATAACATGATAAGAGATGAAAAGACAATTGTCAAGTGTTTGTCAAGTGCATCTGGATATCCATTGCTCTGATGCCAAGGTGTCATGTTTGATGATGTCGAGATGTCCGAATGTTTAAAGATTTCATGACCTTGAAAATGTCGAGGCTTGGTGAATTCAGGAAGGACACATCTTGAATGATGCCGATGTCAGGAGGATTTGATCCCTAATGGTCATAAGGGGTCCCTCAAAATGATGATGATGCCTAGGAAGGACACATACTAAAGCATAAATGACAGAGTTGGTTCTTCAGAAGGACTCATCTGAAGAACACTAATGTCAGGAAGAGTGATCTTTAGATGTCAAGAAGATCGCTCAAAAGGCTGAATGACGATGATGACGCCTAGGAAGGACACATCCTAAGGCGTAAATGACAGAGGTTATCTTTCAGAAGGACTCATCTGAAGACTAACCAAAATTTGACAGTTTGATCAGTAATAATGATTTGACTTGCTTTGACTTGTGTTTGACTGTATGCCGATATTGTCTTGATGATATGAGATTGCATTGATGAGATTGTCATGCCGAATAACATGATTGTTTTACTTTGTTTTTAGGAGTTTTCCTATGTGGAAAATGATTGAAGACCTTTGACGTGTGTGCCAGTGTAGTGCCATGAACCCTAATGGACTGACCTAGTGTGGCCTCGGGGGCTCATCGATAGATGGCCTTGCCTACGTCATATACTCAGAGACCTCATAGTTCGACATGACCAATGACTTTGTCTTGATGACCAAAGATTGCGCCATGATTTATTTTGACAAACCTAATATGACTGTCCTAATGTCTCGGGGACTCAAGTATGAGTCTTTCCTACGTAGCAAATGCGCAGAGACAACGTAGTTCAGACAATGACATGGACTTATTGACTTGATTGACTTAGACCAGAGATGACAGTGCATCTGTGTGCTTCGAGCAGTCCAATGTTGTGTTTGTTTTCTTCAGGACATTTTATGATTTTTAGGTCTTTTTCCAAGACATTTTATGATGTTTTTGTCTTTCTTTTCAGGACATTTTATGATGTTTTTGTCTTTTTTCAGGACATTTTATGATGCTTTTGTCTTTTTTCAAGGACATTTTATGATGTTTTTGTCTTTTTTTTTTAGGACATTTTATGATGTTTTTGTCTTTTTTTTAGGACATTTTATGATGTTTTTGTCTTTTTTCAGGACATCCACTACAGTTGCATGATAAAAATTTTGCCCCCAGTCAGGTTTAAGACTTAGCCATTTGCAAGGAATACGGATAGGATGTTGCAGACTTGCTAGACGGACAAGCGTCAGGACTTGATGTCAATCGTTCATCCACTATATCAAGTAGAGTAGGATGTGATGGTGGTTTGCGGAATAGCGGAAAAGATACCTTTCATCCTAAGCCAAGTTGAGACCAAGTGACAATAGATGGCAGAGCAATGGTTGATTACGCATGGCACCTGTTTGCTAGGTTTTCACCATAGTACCTGTCCAAAGTGCCTGTTTGCCAGGTTTTCACTATTGAACGAATTTTTTTTCTTTTTTTTACTATTTTTATGTTTTTTTTTATTTTTTGGTGTCACCAAGATGCTTGTTTGCCAGGTTTTCATCAACGTGATGATTTTTTTTACCATTTTTCAATTTTTTTGTATTTTAGAGCTTTCAGCTTTGTCCTCTAATGCTATGCGTAGAACTTTCAGAGGTGTAAACTATTGATGGGCTCAATCAACTATTCCCCATCTGGAGTTGCCAATTGATATGCTCTAGAACCAAAAGAAGTTATGATAATTTATGGTCCCAGCCAGTTTGGTTCAAATTTTCTTGGCTTTTCTCTGTTTGCTTGGTTCTTAGGGTTCTGCATGAGAACCAGGTCGCCAATGTCAAACTTTCTGACCATAACCTTTTTATTGTAGCTATGACAAAGGCGGTTTTGATATGCTTGGAGGTTATTCAGTGAGTTTTGTCTTCTCTCATCTAGCATTTCCAACTCGTGCAAGCGTGATTATCGGTATTCCTCTTCATTAGTTAGACCCTTCAAAGAGACCCGTAGCGAAGGAATTTCAACCTCAATGGGTAAGATGGCTTCAGCGCCAAAGACTAGGGTGAATGGGGTGGCCCCTGTAGGCGTACGAATGCTAGTTCGGTAAGCCCACAGAGCAGGGTTAAGTTGTATGTGCCAATCGCGGCCAGCGTCATTGACAGTCTTTTTGAGAATCTTGACAATGGTTTTATTCGACGCCTCAGCTTGGCCGTTTCCTTGGGGGTAGTATGGGGATGAAAAGTGGTGTTGGATATGGAATCGCTCACATAACTCACGTACGTCTTGGTTTTTGAACAGACGTCCATTGTCCGTGATGATGGACTGTGGAAGGCCATACCGACAAATGATGTAGTTGAGGATAAACTTTGATATTTGTTTGCCAGTAATGTATGTCAATGGGATGGCTTCGATCCACTTTGTGAAATACTCAGTGACGGTGATAATGAATTTATCGTCGTTGGAGGAGGTTGGATGAATCTTACCCATGAGGTCGAGTCCCCATTGAGCGAAGGGCCACAGAGAAGTGATCAGCTGGAGTTCTTGTGCTGGAGCATGAACTAAGTCACTATGGATCTGACACTTGTGACAAGTTCTGACATATTCAAGTGCATCTTTTTCCATTGTCGCCCAATAATACCCAAGTCTCGTTAGTTTCTTAGCCAGAGTAGGACTGCTCGAATGAGATCCGCATATACCATCATGCACTTCTCGTAAGGTCGTACATGCTTCATCAGTGTCTAGACATCTAAGGAGGGTATTGTCGAAACTACGGCGGTAAAGGGTGTCACTGATAATGGCATACCTTGCAGATTTCCTAATGAAGGACTTCCTTTGGTTATTGGATAGGTTCGGTGGAAGGGTGTGGGTCTTTAGATAGTCATAGATGTCTTGATGCCAAGGAGAGTTGGGACCAACAAGTTCGCAAACCATTTCTGACTCTGGGATATCATATGCGGGTATCAACAGCTGTTCTACTAGGAACTCAAATTGTGACACATTTTTAGGGATGTCCAAGAGAGAACTAATAGTAGCCATTGCGTCAGCTGCCTTATTCTGTACCCTAGGGATTTGTTCAAAAGACACTAATTGGAAGTATGTTAAGAAACTATCCACCATCCTCTTGTAAGGAAGCAACTTCTCATCCTTTGTTTCATAGTCACCATTCACTTGGTTGATTACTAGCTGGGAGTCCTCGAATACAAGCAATGTCTGAATTTTCCATTTGATTTCCAACTTGAGACCTGTAACTAGTGCTTCATATTTGGCAATGTTATTTGTACAAGGGAAAGCGATTCGAAATGACTTAGGAATTGAATCCCCTTGTGGTGTGATGAACAAGATTCCAGCGCCTGAGCCATGATCAGTGTGAGACCCATCAAAATACAGCTTCCATGGTGTTGTTGGTTTTGTATGAAAAATGGACTTGTCTGGAAAATCAGTTACCAATGGATGAGAGACTCAGATTGGTGCATCGACCAGTTGATCTGCTATTACTTTCCCTTTTATTACCTTGCATTCAACATATTGTATGTCGTACTCACTTAGGATCATGACCCATTTTGCCAACCGGCTTGTTAATGCTGCTCGACTTAGTAGATATTTTAATGGGTCGATCTTGGCAACCAATTGTGTTTGATGATTAAGCATATAATGCCTTAGTTTTTGGGCTACAAAGACAACTGCGAGACATGCACATTCAATGTATGTGTAATTCAACTCATAACCTATCAGTGTGCGGCTGATGTAGTAGATTGCTCTTTCTTTCCCTTCATGATCATTTTGGGCCACTAATGCCCCCAGTGCTGAACTAGTGGTCGAGATGTATAGAATTAATGGATTTCCATGAATAGGCGACATGAGGACTGGTGTTGATAGCAGGAAATCTTTGATTTGTTGGAAGGCCTATTGAAATTTATCCATCCATACAAAGGGGACACCTTTGCGTAACAGATACAGGAATGGGTGGCACTTATCTGCCAATTGAGCTATGAAGCGGCGAATAGATTGCACTCTGCCTTGTAGGGTTTTGAGTTCACTGATCCCTCTAGGTGGAGGCATGTCGATGATTGCTTTGACCTTTTTTGGATCGACCTCTATGCCTCTTCGGGAGATGATATATCCCAACAGTTTTCCTGATGTGACCCCAAAAACACACTTCTTAGGGTTTAGTCAGAATTTGTACTCTTCCAGTCTCTTGAAAATTTTGTTGAGTACCTTCAAATGATCTTTCCTTGTTTCTGATTTGGCCAATAGGTCATCTACATAGTCCTCCATTATATTGTGCATCATATCATGGAAGATCGTGGTCATAGCCCTTTGATATGTGGCACCTGCATTTTTGAGACCGAAGGGCATGACAGTCCAACAGTATGTACCCCATGGGCAAGTAAATGCTATTTTGTGTTGATCCTCAGGAGCAATGCGGATTTGATTATAACCAGAGAAACCATCCATGAGGGATAGCATCTCATGCCCTGCAGTTAGGTCGACTATAATGTCAATGTTGGCAAAGGAAAGTCATCCTTTCGACATGCTTTGTTTAGGTCTCGAAAATCTGTACATACCCGAATTAGCCCATTTGGCTTTGTCACCGGCACTAGATTGGAAATCCATTCAGCATAATCTATAGACCTTATGAATCCGACATCCAATAATTTCTTTAGCTCGACTTTAACCAATAAAGCAACTTGAGGGTGCATTTTGCGCAACTTTTGCTTGATTCGTTTAGCATTGGGTACTAGTGGCAGATGATGTAGACCTAGTTCGAGGTCCAAGCCTCGCATGTCAGCGTAGGACCATGCAAAGTTTATTTTCCGTTCTGTAAAGAATTTATGAAATTCTAGTCTCTCTTCATCTGTCAATGATGCCGCAAATAGGACCATCTTGGGGTCTTCTGGAGTTGAAATGTTATCCTCTATGGTGTCCTCAACAAGCATGGCCGATTTCTCCTGTTGCACGGGGAGAAAGTCCAGTCCTCCATCTTTGGGCGCCTTAGAGAGGTTTTCACCCGTAGATATATCTTTTGTTTTTACTATTTTATCGTCAAGAGGTGCCTTTCGGTTTTCACCTAGAGACATTTCATTTTTTACTTTATTTTTACTTTTGCGACTAGAGGACTGAACTGTCTCACCGAAGTATGTCGTGCAATATAAATCCATAGCAGATCTTGATTTGTGGTCCCCACTGGGTATGCCTTCGTGTAATCCCATGAATTCGGCAATGGCTTCATCATTTTGGAATGTGTCTAGAACTAGTGGTCCTTGTTGGTCCCAATTGACTAGTTCAGGGTAGACTAATGAAATGCCATCATCAAGGCTAGTGAATTCGGGTGAGTATGCCAATAGCATGCAAATGGATTCGTTGATGTTGTAGATGAGGTTATCATCATCCAACTCGACATCGGATTCTATCCATTATTCTCCTTCAGTAGTGTCATATTCGTTGTCATAATAAGGAGTGAAGGTTTTAGAGCCTTGGCTATTAATGTCATCTGACACTTTGGATAGATTAGACTGAGGGGGTTCAGATGATGGTTGTTGTGTGTCATGGGAAGTGGTAGTGGGATTTTGACTGTTTGGTGCCTGCTCAATTTTGAATGTTAACCAAAATCATTGTTCAGAGGTCAGTTCCCCTAGTTCGACAAATAAATCATCGAGGCAGTAGTCACTTAGGGATTTTTTTGAGCCAAATTCCCACTCATGGGAGTCTATTTTAGTTAGGGTTTCCCTAGTAGTCTCGACACTTTCAGAGGCTTCTAACAAGATTATTATAACCGAGTGAAGTTAGGTGAAAAATTGATGCAAACACAAAGGCACAATCACAAATTCTTTGCAACCTGCCTATTTGAGGCTTCTAACAAGATTATTCTAACCTCTTTGAATGCATCAAAGTGCCCATAGTGCTCTGCTAGGAAATCCCAATGGATCTCATAACCCTCAATGCCGAGCCCAGCACCCTGATCCTAATAGTACGCACGAAAGGTCTGCTCACCATGACACAGATCATACACAATCCGCTCCCCTCGAATCAGAATCCAGAGAATACGGTAGACATCCTCCAAGGTGATGGTGGCCTCACCTGTTGGTAGATGGAAGGAACAGGTCTCTGAATGCCACCGCTCGCACAAGGCCATCAACAAACCCCTGTTCGCCCGAATGGCGGGCATGAACGCAGCAGAAAATAGACCCAGTCTCATCAATCGCCGCCGCTCTCGCGGGCCCAGTTGATCAGCAAATCGAAAGGTGGTCGGTCTAGTCTCTCTCATATAGATAGGGGCAAGCTGCCTCTACAAAAAGTCGAACACTACATTATCACTTTTTGGACAACTGACAACATCATGAAAAGCAACTAAGGGCAGCCAAACATCAAAACAAGTTTTATTAACAAAATAGGCAAATGTGTCACAAAAAAGAAATTGTGTTGCAAAAAAGCAATTGCGTCACGAAAAAGCAATTGCGTCGCGAAAAAAACAATTGCATCGTTCAAAACATCAAATGCGTAGTACTTTGGCACTTGCGGCTCGAAACCACGTTTGCGTCCCTAAAGAGTGAATGCGTTGCAACATCACTTTTACGTCACAATATAGCTATTGCGGTGTTTAACTTGGCGATTGCGGCTCAAAATAACGATTGTGGCATTCCACCAGTCAATTGCGACTTAAATAATCACTTGCGTCGCACGATTTGGAAAATGCGGCGTGGAAAACCGGTGGGTTCAATTTGGTCTGTGCACTTGCGTCGCGACGCATCAAATGCGGCAAACGTGAAGGCAATTACAGCTTACGCGAATGCATATGCGTCGCGGTGCATTCGTTGACTACCCTAGAAAGCATTAAATAACGTGTAAAATGATAAATTGACAAAGTAAGTTTAGGGTACATACCGCCGGCTCTGCACCCTCTGGCCGTCTAAAAGTCCTCACGATCTCCCCGCGATGCTCTGATACTGGAATAACCATCCTCGCTGCTGCGCCTTTCGCTCTGAGCTCTCAGGTTTCGCAAAGTGAATAGTGAAAGTGAATTGAGTTTTACCCCTTTGTCAACCTATTTATAAGGTCAAAATGGAATTTTTTCCACCAAAGTCAATACTGGAGGCTCATTTGAATACCTTGGACCTCCCCGTAAGTTGCTTTAAACATGTCAAAAATCCGAAACCAACTGCACCGCTGTTTTTCTAGTCATCAAATTGATTTATCGGGACCCTTTGCAAATTTTTTTTGGCCTCGACCCAAAATTTGAAAATTTCCCAAGGGGGCAAGGATACTCCGTACCTTCACTGGGGCATATTCTTGACTTGTTTTTCTTTTTCACAATGCGACAAGCGACATTATGACAAAGAGGGGCAAAATGTAGACACCTAAAAATGACCTAGGCAAGCTTCATTTTACCACTTTCATCCTAGCATAATTAAGTCATTTAATTATGTCCTTGGTCCACATTCGACTATTGATTAAATAATTCATAATTATTTAATTAATTCATGTCATTTATTCCTCATGATTATTAAATAAATAAATTTTATTTATTAAATACGTCATTAATTGTCTAAGGTCTTCCTTTAATTAAATAAATTTCTTAATTTATTTAATTCCCCTTTGTCATTTATTTCTTCTTGATTATTAAATAAATAAATTTTATTTATTTAATTACGTCACTAATTAAGTCCCTTCTTTCTAAAAATTAAATAAATTCTTATTTATTTAATTTTGTCCACTTTCCACTATAATTAAATAATTATTTTAATTTATTTAATTATTATTAACCTTTATCTCATTAAAATTAAATAAATTTGATTTATCTAATTTAGTCAATTCTCTTGAATTTTGAATTAAATCATTATTTAATTCAAAATGATTCCTTTTGTCACATTCCTCCATAATTAAATAATATCTTTATTATTTAATTATTTACTGGTCACCTGGAGTAAATAAATTTTATTATTTAATTTCTCCAGCAACCTCTTTGTCCGTGCTAGTCTTATCTTCCAATTTAATGCTTATCTTTTGACATTTCATTTAATTTCGACCCTTGATTGAATTATCTTATAATTCAATCCTGGCCGTTCGTTTCTTATCATTGCCCTAACTTTGACCTAACCCTAATTTCTTATTGCAACATTCAATCTTGATCATTGATTCTAGGGTTTTTGTCATCTTCTCATCCTGGCCACACATTCAAAATTGTAGTTTTTATAAAATGGCAATTTTGTTCTCATTTGAGGATCTCTCTCAGACTTTTCTATCTCTCTATCTTATGCTCATTTTCTGTCAACTTAGATTATTGTCATTATCATTTGTAGTCATTGTCTTTTAGTCTATTGAGGTCATTTTCTTTTATGCAAATCCTTCAACACTTGCATAGGGCTTAGTCATTTGTCATAGTTGCTCATACAAATCTGAGGGCATGTTTATTTACTACAAGCTAGGAGGTGTAACAAAGGTCAATCATGGAAGATGAAGACCTAGGGTAACTTTGTCCCTTTTGTTTTCATATTGATTTCCTTTGTGCTTTGTTACTTCATTGGAATTTTAATGTTATTGTGCTAACCCCTCTAACACCCACAGATTTTCCCTTGATTACAACACAAAATATGATGAGATGGTAATGCAAACTATAAAAGATGCTTAGAATAACCAATCTATATTTTTGTAATATGTTGCATACCTCTTCGAAAGGATCAAAGTTGGCTATTTTTGCACCAGGTCCATGATCAATCATGCTAGGAATATCGCAAAAGTGGGAAAATGAGAAATCTATATTGTCACAATAGAAAAGATGCTTAGACTAACATATCTATATTAATCTAAGCAACCTGAATGATGATGAGTTGGTGATGCAAACTATAAAAGACTCATACCTCTTTGAAAGGATCAAAGTTGGCTACTATTGCAGTACGTCCATGATCAATCATGCCAGGAATATCGCAAAAGTGTGAAAGTGAGAAATCTATATTGTCATAATAGAAAAGATGCTTAGACTAACATATCTATATTAATCTAAACAACTTGAATAATAATGAGTTGGTGATGCAAACTATAAGAGATGCATACCTCTTCGAATGGATCAGAGCTGACTATTCTTTCTCTTCTTGCAAGTGCTCTATCCAAAGTTTTATGATTTATGTCAAAATCAATACAATTTTGTCTCATAAAGCGAGCCTTTTCCAATTTATGGCTTACTAGGGAAGTTGTAATGAATCTTCGAGCAGCTCTCTTATCCTTTTCCTTGTTACTTTTTCCAATAGACTTGAGAGCATTAAAAAGATTTTTGACAATAATAGAATTTTTTTCAGTCTTCTTGTTCACACAAATCTTCAATTTGGCTAGTAAAGGTCTCATCTTTTGCATCTTTAGCAATTGTACAAAAAGTTGGCATTGCTTGGTCAATGTATTATCACTAAAATATTGGTTGAAAAGTCTTCTAGCGCACAACCGAACAGTTCGTGTTGACCTCTTACCTTCAAAATTGTTTAAATAATGTTCTCATCAAATTCAAGTAACCATTTAGGGGTTCTTGAAGGTCTTGAAATTGGAATATGTCTTTCTTCCATACAAGGTTCTTCATTTCTCATGTAATTTGGTGAAACATAATTTACACTTGCTTCAATATTATGTTCAAA
>VDFB02018296.1:40455334-40472837 GCA_007258455.2 Sequoia sempervirens
AAAATAAAATAAACTTAGTATTTTAGAAACTACATTCAATTTTCCACAGATTCTATTCTTACATATTTTTGAAATAATATAGATAACTTATTCAAAATTTTATGTCAAGTTTCCTAACTCTGATTGTTTTGAATTTTTATTGCCACTTAAGGGCCTATTTTTTCCATGATGATCCTGCACATACCCTTACATATTTATATTATCAATCTTACTATTTGTACGTTAATATTCTATGCAGAAAATATGAAGACAATCAAGCTTGGATGCAACATTGACCTCAAAGGCACAAACATCATGCTAATTTGATTAGAGTTGATTCTTTTCCAAAATTTGAAGAATAGATTGCTAATGCAATCAGTGATGCAAAAGAAGGTCAAGATATAACAACAAAGGAAAGTGAGATTTCACAATCTCCACATTTATGGGCTACACATTTCAATGGAATGTGGGCCTATGAAAGTCATTTAAGAGTAGAAGAAAAAGACAAAGGGAAGATAAATTGTGATTGTGTTATTAGTGCTAAATTTATTCATTAAGCCGAGAAGAAATTTTATGTTGGATTCATCCAACAAATTATTCTAGTGGACTATTGTGAAAATAGTCCTATATTATTAAAATGTAAGTGGATCCGACCATTTGTAGTACAATTTGTTGAGTATGGATTTGTACACACAAATATAAGATAATTTTTATCAAAGACAAATGAGTCGTATGTTCCCCTCTTCAAATTAACCAATAATTTCTAATTGATGATGTAAGAAGCCTAGGATGGTCATATATCATTCAAATAGAGTCTCATTCAAAATGAAAAATCATGGTAGTTGTTGATATAATGCCTGATGAGCAATATGTTTATTTACAAGAAACATTCAAAGAAGTGGATGAAGATGATGATGGAGTGTTTGAAGAAGACATTTTGATCACCAATGAAGAGATTGGGAGAGAGAATGCATTGCATGTCACAGATGAGGATGAGGAAGAAAATCAAGTAGATGCAGACATGAATGATTACGATTTTGATCTTGTTGACAATGCAGATGATTATGATGATGTTTTGTCACCTTAAGAGGTTAGCTTGTCACCTAAACTTTGGTTATATGTATGGTGTAATTTATTATTGAATGCAATAAAGATCTGAGTATAGGTACACATATTCACTATTGTTTTACTAATACATTTGTGAATGCAATCATTATTATTCTATTGGTACATTGTATACAAAACTTGAGATGTTCACTGTTGATTTGGAGTGCATTTAAAGTTAGGTTCAATCATTCTTCTTAGTTTTATTACTTGGTTGAAAATTTGAAATAGCCAGAATATAATTTCTTGTATGTCCTATATGTTTTCTAGATGTAAACATATAATGAACATCTATGATTTAATAATACATATATATATATATCTTAACTTGAGGTGAACTAAGCCTCCCCACTAAAAACAAAAAAATGATCTCTTAGGTTTGAATGACACTAGAAACTAAAATTGAGAGATTGCAAAATTAGAAAATTTTTCAATATTTTCAATAAAATGATATCTAAAATACTACATTCATAATCAAATCCAATACCGCACTACCACATCAGTCAATAGAGGTATGCTTGAGATGGAGGGACATATAGGTCAATGTACAAATGCTTACTGCAATACTGTGGCAATGAAATATGAATACTGCGAGGTGGAGGTGAGAACATGTTAACAACTAAAGTAAACTGCAACCCCGCAAGGGGTAAATAGTGACACTGTGGTATGGTGGTGAATAATCACTCAACTGCTAGAATTAGCCCACTGTCTTGTGGGAGTCCAAACGGGTGTGCATGGGGTAGTGGTACTACTACCACTACTCCACAAGAGTCTTGATATGACATAGTGGTATGGAGGTAAATGGTCACTCAATCGTTAGAATTAACCCATCGTCCAATAGGAGCCTAAAGGGGTGTGTACAAGGTGGCGGTACTACTAATTCTACCCCATAGTGGTCTTGAAATGATAGAGTGCTACTATAGTACAAGTTGTCAAAGCATTAAATGATTGCACTATTTGATTTCCCAAGATCAACGACATGTATTCAAACTTGAAATATGGGCAGATTCTGAAATATTTTGCTTGAATTGACATTAATAGTGAGGTGACCAAGTTCAGTAGCAAATATTACTTGGGACATGATGAAATTTTGGCAATCATTCACAAAGCTCAACGTACCAAAGGCTAGGGAGTTTAAGCAAGAAAACTCTCTAGCTATTATTTCGCCAGGTAAGTTCATAGAAACCCTCTATAGCAAGTGTATAAGAAATGAATTTTCTTCTACAAGTAGACACTTAAAAAATCAAGTAGGAGTAAATTCTTCATCATGCCACCCAAAAGAAGTCAACTTGCGAGTAAAAAGGAAGAGTCTAAAGTTTCTAAATCAAAGAAGAGGTCCCTGCAACAATCCATTTTAGATGTGTTACCTAATTCTATAGACAAAGGATTCAAAAAGGTGTTTAAAGATACAACCCATGGATGTAGGGACCCAATGATCCCTATCTCAGGGTAGGATCTATTTTGGTACTTCTATGAAAAAGGGATGTGAAGATTCCAGTTTTGAATCCTTGGACCTTAGATTTGGCCAAATTGATAGTCCCAAATGTCTTCATAGATGTTGAGTTTATTAAAGTATTGGCACAATATTATCACTTGACTACCAGGACTATAAGAATTCCAGATGGTTCACCATTAGTGGTGCTAACTAAAGAAGCAATTATAGAGTGTTTTATGTTAAACAAGCAAGATATCACTAAGATCAACTGTGATAGAAGTGAGGAGGATTATAGGAGATTGAGAAAAACCTATAGGAGTGATGAAATTACTTTACACATGAAAAAGGGTGTAAACAATAGGAGGATACCTATCTCCCCCTCCCAAAATGAGCCATTTTCCATAAAAGAATTCCAAGTATATTTCAAAAGATCTTATTTTCCTTTGTGCCATGTGCTTGGAATAGATGTTGAAGAGAGGATTCCAACATATCTCATGATGATGGCAATGAGGATACAAAATCCTAAAGTCAACATTGAGTATGACTTTGCTGCTGAAATTGAGAAAGAGCAACATGAGGAATTTTGCAAGATAGAACTTAGCTCCCATCACTTTGAGGAAGTACTCTCTTTTGTTTCATTTAATATTGTACCAAAATAGAAATAGATGGACTAAAAGAATGTGTTTGGGAATGATTGATGATGAAGGGAATAGGTTTCCTATACAAAACTAGTGTTACATCTAGGATAGTAGATGTAAAAAATAGTGATTATGTAATATTTCATGATGATTTCATAGTAAAGGTCATGGCCCCTCTTGGTCATATTTCACCAAGATTTACTAATAAAATCATGCAAGTGTTAAAACCTTTAGCATTGAAGCCAAAGCAAGGACACACTCACAATTTCAGTGACTGGTTCTTCTTAGCAGACCAAACAGTAATAAAGGTCTATGGATGTCCTCAAGCCCCACATGTTTTACCTAAATTTGTTTCTATTTGAATTGTATTTTTAGAATTTATATGGTAAATGTTATGGATGGATTAGGATGTTATGAAAAAATAGAAAAGGGGACATTCCTCCCTAACCTAACTGAATGTGAGGAGCTATTTGTAGGGTCTGACACTCTTGAAGAACTACAAAACTATTTGAAGATGCAGTATTCAATGAAGTCAAGAGAAGAAAGGGTCTTTGATCCTAAAGGGAATATTAATTTTATAAAGTAGACACTTCTCACTAAAGCTAGGATTACCCATGTAATGGATTGTGAAGAAGATGTAATAAGAAATTGCTTTACACCTAATGAAGTTTTTCAGAGGAAGAGGAAGTGGGAAATCATAAAGAGGCTTGAGGTGGAGAAGAAGAAAATGGACATTGGATTCCAAGGATTCTATGTTGAAGAAAGATCCTATCAAAAGGATGAACATAATAATTGACAACTTTGAAAGATTATATGTTGAACTAGAAAAGAAACTTGAGGGTCAATATTTGAAACCTTCCAAGCTGCCCATCAAACCAAGTGATACTGTAATCACAAAGCCCCTACTAGACACTACCATAATACAATTAGAAGCATCCCCTAAGTAACCAAGTCCTAAAAGGTAGAAGACACATGGAGTGCCCCCCTTAGGGATATATGAAATAAGTGAAGGAGTAGGGGATATTGAAGAGGTAGTTGATGTACTTTTGAATTTTGAAGATGATGAAGTTGATCAACCACTGCCTAAGCTTGCAACTAATGCTCATAAAATAGAAGAAATAGTAGATGTACATGGGAATAATGATCAAGAAGTGCATGATGATGAAAGGGTGATTACTGCCCTTAAATTTATTGAAGATGATGAATTTATTCAAACTCTTGAGTTTAAGGATTCTTGGTTTAAGATAAAATGAAAGGATTTGAGGAGAGACTCCAAATTAATAAGATGGGCACTGAGGAGTCACAACATGAAAAAATTGTTTCCTAGGATCTTGAAGAACTTAGGATTAATGAAATTATTGTTAGTCCCCAAGAAGCAAGAAAATTGGTCTTAGAAAACAATATACTAATTGTTGGTGTAATTAAATGTGTTGTACCTTGTCCTAGGTCATGATTACACCTTAGTTAAGTTTACTTAGGGACCTCATAGGAGGTTGTTGGAGAATCTCCACTTCTAGTGGACTTGACATGTCATTACTTTATCACTTCCACCTTTTGTGGACACATCATGTGATTATCTCTCCACCTTAGGTGGAGTGATAGGTTTTCCTTGTTGTCTCATGTCATAAGATTACGACACTTGTCATAATCTTATGCACTTCTATATTCTCACCTTGGCTATATAACCAAGGGGTCTCTCTCATTTGTAATCAATCAATAATCATCTCATATCATTGACATTGAATACAGTCTATTCTTGTCATATTCATCTCTCTCATTTTGTGCTTTCCATTTGGTCCATAGATCTTGGCAGCCATAGCCAATTCTAACATGGTATCAGAGCGGGTTGGGTACCATTGGAGAGTCTTTTTTTGAAGAGAGATCTCAGATTTGGGGGAGTTCCATTTTTGGCTCTTTGTTGCAGGTTCATATAGGAGCTTGCTAGTGCAAATCTAATCTCACCATTATGTCCAGAAGGTTCGAGAAAGTCGATTTTTCCTTTTGTTTCATCCAAATTGGACATACAAGGCCAAATCTAGGAGGGTTTGAAGCTGAAGTGTGGTTGCCAGATCCAGAAGGTAGCTACAATTTTGGAGCATTTTGGGTCAAATCTGACCTTGCCATCACGTCCAAAAGGGCCAAAAACCTTGAGATCAACTGTCAATTTTTCCAAATCGGAGCAGTTGTCTGGTGAGGCAAAAAAAATTTGTCGAAGAGCTCTACGATCCCCAGATTGTCATTATTGCATGGTATGATTTCTGAAAAAATATAATAAATTTTTTTTGCGATTAAATTTTTCAAAAATAATATTTTTTTTGTAGTCTTCTAAAGTTCTTTCAAAATTTTTTTATTGAAAAATCAAATATATATAATTTTTTTCATTTTTTAAGGCAACTGTTAAGTTGTAGTACACCGTAGAGTACTTGCAGGCTATAGAGTACCCGTGGGTATAGGCGACAGTCATCCACCATCCACCAAGTGGCAGAGTCTTATTCGCCACCGATCCCACCTCAGTATCTATGGGCGGTCAAATCACCCTACGCGGTCCCCTGCAAATCCTCCACACCCGGACGACGATTCTTCTCACCGGTGGTATTTCAAAAGGAAATCCGGCGGCCATGTTTCAAAATCGAGCTAGCTTTTTCAAAGATAGGGAATATTTCGTGGGTCCCACAAGATTCCAATGCCGGTAGACTTAGCGAATATTCTGTTAGTACAAAGGCATATGCTGACAACAAGTGAAAATTCTGGGGAAGGAGCGCTTTTTGGCATGACTGGCATTCAACCATCAAATTTAAATGAGTGGATTGCTAACGTCAACATTACGTCGGCACTACTTTGAAATTTTTTACCCCTCATGGTTGGGCCTTTTGATTTTTCTGTCCAACTTTGAAGCTCCATATCTAAGTCATTTTGGCTCCTTTTTTTGAGCAATTTGTTTTGATTTGGGCTAATTGTTTGTGCTCTACACAATGGTGCAATCAAATTTTGGTTTGGGTGCCTATTTTTTCCAGAATTTGTAGATTCTCACAGGTGTTGCTGCTTTGTCCTCATTTTGGGAACTTTGGGAGCTCATATCTTACTCCTACGGTAACATTTTTCTATGCAATTGTTTTCGAAAGTGTATTATTTTTCATGTACTTCTTAGTGGTATGATCAGATTGATCTCATCTTATACCAAAAATTGTACTTGATTCTATTGCCTATTTTGGGCATTTGCATGTACCAAGATCAAGACCACTTTGCTATTTTTGGCAAGTGGCAATTGTAAATGCACTACTCATAAAGTGCCAAGCTCATATATTGCTAGGGGGTTCTTTGATTGACTGAATTTTGGGGGGATTCTTCTTGTGGTTGTGGTTGCATTCCTCTTGATTTATGTTCTTGTTTCATCATGGAGCCATCTACAATTCCACTTCTAACACCTTAAAACTATCCTAAATGGAAATTAGAAATGAACAAATTGCTAAGAGTAAAAATATTGTATAGGATAGTTCAAGGGCTTGATGGTGAACCAAAAGATGATGAAGTTAAAAAGAATAAGTGGTTGAATAGTTGTGAAGAAGCCATTGGCTATTTGTGCTTGTATGTCTCTCTTGAGTTGTTTCACATTGAGAATTTTGATACACCTATGGCTATGTGGACTACATTGTTAGACTTATTTGGGAAAATAGATGAAATTCAAGGACATTTGTTGGAGAATGAATTAATCAGTCTCAATCCATGTAATTTTAATAACATACAAGACTTCACCACCAAATTCAAGTCACTAAGAACACAATTGAAGAATTTAAAATTGAGAAATCAGATACACAATTGATCTTAATTGTTCTTTCAAAGCTAGGACTTGAATATTCAGTGTTTGTGTCTACTTTCTATGCTACAAAGAATGGCTTTGGGAGTGAGTTTAAGATTCCTTCCTTTAAAGATTTTGCTATGCAACTCACTAGGGAGCAAGATAAGCTTATTCAAATGGGTACTTTGAAGTCTTCAAAATCACATGCCTTGGTTGCCAAGGATGAGAAGTCTTCAAGTGGCAAAGAAAAGAAAAAGAACAATCCTTAGAAGAACACACAATCCACATCAAATTCCACAGAAGAACATAAAGATTCATCTTCAAAAGAGAAATCATTTAAGAAGGAGAGACCTTTTTGTGCATATTGCAAGAAGGATGGACATGAAGAACATTATTGTTATAAGAAGGATATTGATGAGTTGAAAAATCTTCTCAAAAAGAATCACATTGATTTTCCTTCTAGAATGTCTGAATCTTCTTCTCCTTCTACTTCAAAATAGTTTAAAAAGGACAAAGGTCAAGCATCTACATCAAGATATAAAGGACAAGCTCTTTGTGCTCTTTCAAGTCCAGGATCAGGGAGATGGCTTCTAGATTTAGGAGCATCACATCATATGTCATCTTCACAGACTATCTTCTCTTCATTTCAGCCTTGTACTATGTCTCCTATCTTGATGGGAAACAATACATACATGAGTGTAATAGGGAAGTGATCTATTAGCTTTGGGGAAAACACTTTTCAAGATGTTTTGTGTGTTCCTCATTTGATGAGCAATATTCCTTCCATTTATTAGATTACACATGGTGGAGATGGGAGAACTGTGGAGTTCACACCTAATTCTATCATCATTCGAGATTTGGAGAGTAGAGAGATTATTGCTACTGGGGTGGTTGATCATTCATCTCGGTTGTACACCTTTACATAGTTTGCTTCTAATGGTGACAATGTTCCTTTGGCTATTGATCATATGAACCATGATTCAGAGGAGACATTTGGATTTTTGAACTTGGGAATTCTCACATCAGATCCAGTTCTTGAGCCATGCAGTTCATCTCCTCCATCTACTGTTGTACTGGATGATACTTGTGTTGCTACAGTTTTGGCTCCTAGTGATTCAGTGCAACAAGATATACATTATCTTCTAGATATGGCTACTTTGGATGACTTCCTGACAGGTATTTCAAACTTGTTTGTGGAGTCTCATCTTGTAGATTTGGGAGACATCATTGATAGCATTCATCTTCTCTTTGATGAAGATGAACCTTCTTCAGTTGTTGTGAGGGAACACCTTGACCCTCTTGTTCATTCTCTACATGATCATTCTTCACAAATTGGCGTGAGTGTGGATTATTTTGGACAACATTTGGAGGGTTCTTTGTCTTTAGAGGGGATATCTTTGTCTTTGGATTGTTCTCTACATTTATCTCTACTAGATGTTGGATTGTCCTCTTCAGCAGTGTGGCCTAGAATGCCTGTTTGGAGTGTTTCATCTTTCGACATTGACATGGAGACACTTGTGCATGCTTCAAAGACATCATCATCCATCATCCATCTTTTTGAAATCTTGCATACATTCATGATTTTGTTTCTTCCTAAGGGGAGGAACATTGTTCGACGAGATTGGATCATCTTCAACATTCAATTCTGAGCTTCTACCATCATTGCAGGAGACTCAACATTGAGGGGGGGCTACCTTGTCTCTCTTCTACTTCTCTCTTATGGGGGGGTCTTTTTCCTCACATGGGGTTTTACCTTCTCATTCTTCATTGAGTATTTCACTTTTTATTTCATCTCTCTTTTGTGGAGGAGTTTTGTCCCTTGGGTTTTCTCCTTTTCTCCATTTGTGAGATTGCATAGAGTGCATTGCATTTGTACATGGTACCTAACATGGCCTGGTAACGGACCCATCTTGCATTGTTGCATTTGCGTACATTCTCCCTAAGTTGCACTTAAGGGGGGTGTTGGTGTAATTAAATGTGTTGTACCTTGTCCTAGGTCATGATTACACCTTAGTTAAGTTCTGGGACCACATAGGAGGTTGTTGGAGATTTTCCATACGGTGGACTTAACATGTCATTACTTTATCACTTCCACCTTTTGTGGACACATCACATGATTATCTCTCCACCTTAGGTGGAGTGATAGATTTTCATAGTTGTCTCATGTCATAAGATTATGACACTTGTCATAATCTTATGCCCTTCTATGTTCTCACCTTGGCTATATAACCAAGGGGTCTCTCATTGTAAATTAGAATCATCTCATATTATTTACATTGAATACAATCTATTCTTGTCATATTCATCTCTCTCATTTTTTGTGCTTTCATTTGGTCCATAGATCTTGGTAGCCATAGCCAATTCTAACACTAATTATTGGGATGGAGTTAAAATTTCTTACTGGATCAAGTAAGAAGCCAAGAAGATCCCATGTTGGTTTTTGAATTCAATTCAGATGAAGGAATGAGTTGCACATGTTACAATCCAAGACTTGAAACCCTAGCCTTTTTGACAGCATTAAAAAGAGAAAAACC
Source organism: Sequoia sempervirens (assembly GCA_007258455.2). Taxonomy (NCBI): domain Eukaryota; kingdom Viridiplantae; phylum Streptophyta; class Pinopsida; order Cupressales; family Cupressaceae; genus Sequoia; species Sequoia sempervirens. Next base: position 40,464,821 of record VDFB02018296.1, read on the forward strand.
AAGATTTCTTGATTTTGTAAAAAAAATGAGAGGGACTTCCATGGTAAAGACACTTCAAGAAACATCAACATTGGAGGTAGCTACTATGACAATGCACTAAAAAATGTTTACTAGGGATGCAGTTAAAGCTATGGAGCTTAGATTGGTAGAATATGAGAAAGCACAAACTGATTTGAATGATGAAATGAATAGGTTATTCATAGAAAATGTGAAATTGAAACAATATACCAGCCCCCTGCCATCCAGACTGATACATGTGAAATCACTATTGAACAATTTAATGTGCTAAAACAAGAAAATGAGAAGTTGAAAAAGAGTAATGAAGAAACAAAGGAAAGAGCAAAGAGAGAAACCTTTAGGGTATTGGAACAAATCTTGGAGCATAGGGTTAAAATAATTGTGGACAAATTGGAAAATGTGTATGAATTTTATGTCTCTTTGTCACAAGCAATTGATCAGATAAAGGCCCATGTACCTAAATTGGACCCCTTATTCAAGAAATTGCAACCTCTACATCACACCTTAATGAATTTGTGCAGAATTTTACAAAGGAGTGTTGAGGCTCCCACAACTTTAAAGCCTACTGAGAAAATGGTTTGAATGGTCACAAATGAATTTTAATACATGTCTACAAAAGACCAAAAGATCAAGGCAATAATGGATTCATTTCACATGCTAAATCAGTGGTCCATGCGTAAGACACTAAGGGATGATGATCAACTCAATGGCTCCAAGTATTGGACATATGCATTTAGAAAAATTATTCCCAACTACCTCACTAATATATAGAAGGATGGTGACATAAATATTCACTGCCTCAATTTAACCTTGGAATAATTACACTAGATGTTGGATACTCAAAATTCATCATGGATACTAAAGGGTTATTAGACAACAGATAGAAGAGTCACTTGGCCAACACAAAAAAAATCCAGGAGTTCAAATGGCCTTATGATTACATGGTGTACCACTGGGAGTAGATATATCTAGCTCCCCTAGAGGAATAGGCCTTGCAGTGAAGTATCAAGCCTTGTAGATACTATCATGGAGAGAGGACCAAGCCAAATTTGAATGATCACGGGTACCTTATGATGAGTAATAGACTTTTGTATCTAGCAAATGTTATGGAATTCAACATCTGATAAATCTCTTCACTTCTCATCTTTCATTGCTTTTAAGTTTTATGTAATCCTATGCAAACAATGATAATTAAGAATTTTTGATTTATGTTAAAAGTGGGTAACTGAAAAGACACTTTTTGACATGTTAGCTAGGACAAACTTTTGAAATGTATTGTAAAATATTTTTGAAGATCAATATAATGGAGTTATAATTGGTGGCCGAATTTTGGTTTCAATTGTTTGTTGAAGTGAATTAATGAATGTTATCTTGTTGTCTCTAGATTGATCTTTCCTCATTATTTAAATCAATATATGAAGGGTATATTTGGTTTATCAAAACACATTTGCTATCAAACAATTCATTTTGTACTACATTTTGGTGTCAAATCTTTGGTAATTATGGTTAGTTTCATTACATTCAAAATTTGAATTCTAAGAAATTATATACATTACATAGATTGATGGCTATTTGGATAGTGAAATTAGCTCTATTAGAAATTAACTGAAATATCTTGTCTTGAAATATCTAGAAGGATTATTTTAATTAAAGAGGATTTTGTGGTTATTTTTCTAACAATGATTTACAGTGTAGCTAGCTTGCTATTTTCATTCAAGAAACAAGTCATGATCAAAGTCAAGCACATACCAAGAAGATGGTACTCTACCTCAAACCCTCAAACTCACTTAGTTTAGTCTACTTGCATGGAGATATTAAGGAAGTTCCTAAACAATTAATATATATCATTTGTTGTTGATGAAGGAGAATCCTATGAGATCCAATATGGTAGTAGATCAATATCTAGTTTCTTTTTTGCTAATACTGAACGAGTTTAGGGTGCTGCAACAACCAAGACATTATACTTTAGAACATCAAATTTTATAGTTATGGTGGCTGATACAAATCCTCCTGCCATTCTTGATCCTTTGATTTCATTGGCCAAAGATAAGTTATTTATTTTTTCTCTCTCCTTGTTTTGAATTTTGACATTATTTCAACCTTTTAAGATGTCAGATGGGCATTGCAACATTTTTAGGTTAACTCCATATTCCATGCAATACAGAAATCATTCCTTAATTTTCCTTCAATCGCATTTGATATGTTTCAACCATTCACTGGCAATCTTTACATCATGTAGATGTTGCAAAGGTGGATTGAAGGGATTGAAACCAATAAAATGAACATAGTTTGATTCTTATTGTATAGGGTAGTAATCACATGGGTAAAATGGTGGGATCTAAACTAATGAAATGATGTTTGACATAGTACAAAACCTTTTTAATTACAAATTTTTCCCATGATAAAATCCCCTGACTTGCTACCCTTTTTTATAATTTTGATGAATTGTAAGAGAATACACCTAAATAAATTGCACATGAACATCAAATTTTTGGACTTATACTAACGATGATTTTTGAACCATTTGGTGATAATTTTGTGTATTTGTTCAAGTAGTTGTTTTCTTGCAAGTTTAATGGATGCCTTAAAAGTTTTTCTATTAATTTGTAGAAAGTACCTTATGTGTTTGTGCCTTCAAAAGTTGAATTGGGTGGTGCTTGTAAAGTGAATGGGGAAGATGATGTCATAGTTGGAAAACTTGTTGTGAAACATTAGGTTAGTAATTTTTGGATGTTAAGGCTTCCTGGTTGGATATCAAAGATCTATTCTCATCAAGTTAATTTGGAATTTATGCATAAATGGATTGATTTAATGGTGTAGGTCTTTATTGAGATAACACATGAACCAGGGTTGATATTTTTGTTGTCCAAGTCTGATGGCATTCTTGGGCTTGGTTTCCAAGAATTTTCTATTGATAATGTCGTTCCAGTTTGGTTAGTGTTGATAGCCTTCATTCTATAATATGTCAACTTCATTCTATAATATGAGCATATCACCTTTCTTAAATTTTGAATGAGGTTCTGAAATCAAGGGTTCAATATGCATATTTTAGGTCTATGTTGAACACTCTATTTAAGGCATTTGTTGACAAGGCTATAGTTTTTTAATTGATTTATCTTTCTACTGTGTTTGGAATTTCTTTTGTAAACTTGCAATATAGAATGCACTTTTAGTCTTTCTGAATTGAAACTAATATTAATTTTGTCGGTTGTATTGAGGTACAACTTCATTCATGGTGGAAAAGGAAGCACCTTGTTGCTCATATCAGATGACACATTACATATAAAGGATAAATCATTCTAGCTGGGTTATTGTTGACTGCATTGAAGGAGAGAGTTTCATATATGGGACATGATCAACACTCTCCTTGGATTCTACATGTTACATCTTGCTCCGGGAAGATTGTCCATATTGTAGAAGTTTTAATAGATGAAAGGGGAATGTGCTCGCATTGAAGGGCTTCAAGCATGCGTTTCCATCATTGTAGAAGTATTTTGGAGAAGTTTCTTTCTTGCAATCATTTCTCTACAATATTATAACTTAGATTTTTAGTCTTGTGACTAAAAATAACAATTGTAATACTCTATTTCTAAGTTGTAACTAGAATTCCTTTCTTTTATTAATAAAGTTCACTAATTTTTCCTTCTCAATGACTATCCTATTATGTACAATTGATGACTGATGTGTATTTCTGTGTTTTATGCTTAAATCCTCAAATATCAGTCAATTAAAATGACTAAATATACTACTATTGACATCAATTAATAACTAAATTGACTAAATATACTACCAATTGACAAAAAATAGTGAATAGTGAATAAATAATACTAGAACCAGTGAAATCAGTGAATAAAAATGACTAAATATACTACCAAATTGATCAAAATGATGATTAAAATTAATGACTAAATACACTACCAATGCACAGAACCAGTGAATAAAAATGACTAAATATTTGACCAGTTAACAACAATCAATAACTAAATATACCAGTGAATAAAAAATGACTAAATCAACAACTAAATAAGTGACTAGTTAAATATATCAATGAATATAAATTGACTAAATAAGTGACTAGATTACAACAATCAACGAATACATATATTAATGGAAAAAAATGACTAAATAAGTGACTAGATCACAACAATGAATGACTAAATCAACGATTAAATATACTACCAAATCAATCAATCAAAACAACCAATAAATGAATAAAAATGGTTTAGTCATCAATCTGGTCACGTTATATATGACTGGCAATAAAATACTAATGGTCATGTGACCAACTTTAGTCATTTATAAGTAGTTTTTAGTAGTTTTTTTAGTAGTTTATTGTTGTTTTTGTACTAGTGCCACATATAGAGACAAATATAATGACATCTCAAAAGGGAATAAGATTCAACTACAACTAAGCTACCAAGCACAAACTACCACAAATACAACTAAAATGCATGAAACAAAAAAGCACCCAAGGATCCAACGTAAACAGTTCTAGACCCAACCTTAATATCACACCCTTCACTCTAGTATGAGATTTGGAGATAGATTTGGAAAGGCCTTTCTTTCACCTTTGTATAGTTATCTAGAAAATATTATCATCAAATTCCTTAGATCTAGGAGAAATAGGGGGATTCTCTCATAAAGAACCTATTCATACACACAACAAGAAAAAAGGAATGTCGAGCAACCTCCACAAGGGAAAGCTAAAGGTGATTTGAATCAAATGAAATAGCAAACTGAGCAACCAAAATAGAAGGTGGGTGGGAATCTCAAAATAGGAGCCAAAGGAGAGAGGCTTGCTGAGTCATACAAGTTGAATATGAGTAAAATGAAGAAAAATGAGATCTTCCCAAAAATGAGATGTGCAATAAGGGGAGTATGTCAAAGAAAAAGGGGGTGTCCACCTAATCATAAATCCACCTCTCCAACATTCATTAGGAAGAGGGATAATTCCATAAATGCTTAGAATTTAATTACAACCCTCAAGGTGAATCAACCCTAGGTTTTAGACACTATGGGACCTTAGCTTCCTTATGACAAAAATGACTGAAAGGCAGTTTTGGGAGAAGGATAAAAGTGTTCTATCAATAAAACCTATGAGATATAACACTTGGAATATGAAGTATTATGACAGCACAATCATAAACATCAATTAACCACCAGATCTAAGAAGGTTAGGATGGTGTTTACTTGGATCCAAAAGTGGGTTTTAGGCTCTATTGAAGGACATTCACCTAGGGGCGAATGGGTCTATATACAAGGGTCTAAAAATTCTTTTTGTAGCCCTCGTATCCTAGATCTAAGCTTCTAATTCCACCAGGTTTGACTATCAGAAAGCCTAAAATAAAACCTTTAGGTGAGTTTTTGTGTCTTGACAACTTTGACAACTTTGTAAAATTGTACTTTTGATCAACATTCAATCCTTCTTCACCTACAAATCTACACATACAAAAAGAGGAGAAAATTGTTTTTTTTTTGTGGATAAGGGTTTGTCTTAGTCAAACCCTAGTTTGGTAATTAAATATTGATAATGAAATGATGACAAAATGAAGAAATTGATGAATGAACAAAGCTTGTTACACCTCACCAAACCCTTTAATGGCTTCCCTTAGAGGACTAAATTCTAAAACACCTCTCTAATGATTGGATATTGCATGAAATGGCTTGATTGGATGCTCGGTTGACACTTGATTTGATTCTTGAAAACTTGAAACCTACATCACAATGTTAGCTCCAAAAACATGCATGAACACACATAAATCTTGACATCATGATATGATCTTGATTGTTGTTGTAGATGGTTGATAAATCTTCTCTTCAATGCTATTAACAATAATATTTTCTCATGTCAATTTTGAATTATGTCACTTAGATTTGAATGGATAAAAAGATCTTGTATGTATAGGTGTTTCCTTAAGTACCTGATAATTAAACACCACAAGCTGACCTTTGTAATTTAAATTTAGATCATTGAAATGCCACAAAAAACATATTAAAAATTGGGTCCCAAGACTTAAGCGGGACCCATTGGGAAAATGGGTCCTAGGACCTAAACCTAGGACACTCAATCTCAAACATGTTAAGTTCAATGTAGGTATTAATTAAATGTGGGTTTCCCTTTCTGAAAAAATTAGTTAGGCTTGTGAATGCATAATAGGGCCAATTAAAGGCTTAATTAAGTCCAATTAATTAAGGGGATGCAAACATAGTGTGAAAATGTAATGGTGTACATTTTTCAACACTACATTTAGCCCCCACTTTAGTGAGAGTATGTACTTGTGCTCAAACTCACCCTAAAGTAGACAAATAAGTCAAGAGAAGTCTAATTGTATAATTGTTAGAAAGATGAGATAACAAGGATCAAAGAGGGTGATCAAGCCCTCAAGAACTAAGATCTCATAGAAAACCAACAAAGGCACAAAGAGACACATGCCTACAAAAACAACACAAGATGCAACCATACAATGTCAAAATTAATGCAAAAAGAAAAAAGGAAGGACGAACTAGCCACAGTTGTGCTATTGTCCATAAAATGTTTTCACAAGTGAAACCTCGTTGTCTACTATACAAAAAAATATACTCATGATGGCTAGTCAAATACAATGCCCACTAGGTGAGCCCCAAGAAAGTGAGAAACACACACTAGGTCAGTATGTACCCACAAAAAGGTGGTTGATGGGAAAGTCATGCTAGGTCTACAAGCTCCCATACATCAACCATACAAAAATTTATACCTCCTGATAACTTTAATAGGGTGTCATGGGTAAAAGCACAAAGTTGTGTCACACTTTCAACCAAATAAATAGTTTCAAGTGAAACATTTTTGGCTGAATAGGTTTCAACCGAAACCACATGGCCTATATGTGGCACACAAGGCTTCGTTCGAATATGTTTCATCTAAATCCAAAAAAAAAAAAATTCCCTTTGCCGCTTTGAAATTGGCTTATTTTATGTGTGGGGTTTTTATAGAAATGGTTTCAGTTGAAACCCTTTATACCGAAACTGTCTATGTGGCATCCTAGTTGGCAGCCAACTCATCTTTTTTTAGAATGTTTTGAAACTTTCAACTTCAACTAAGTATTTCTTTAGTTAGAATGATGTTTAAAAAAAAAACATTTTGTAGACCTCGAAGTGGTGAATCCAAATATGTAATTTTTTTAATATTTTGATTAGTTTTTGTGAGATGAGGATTACCAGTTTGGGTTGATTATGCTTGATCCATGATGAATCAAAGCATAACTTAGCCACTGAACCTCAATCTACCAAACAAGATCATTCAAATTGAAAAGTTAAACTAAGCATTTAATTGAAACAAAAAGTTATAAACTACAATAATAGTTAAATTCCTACTCTAATCGATTTGAAACTTATCCCGTTTTGGAATTGGTGTTGTGTTGATGTGAAATGACGATCCTTTCCCAATCCCATGATTAGTGAGCCTATTTCAATCAATTTTATGGAAGAGAAATGATGAAACCATTGTGATTGATGGATGAAAATATAGTTTATGCTAATTTAAACATGATGCAAGCTAAGTTAACATGATTTTATGCTACAAATGATCTAATTATGCTATTACTAAGCTAATTTAAGCTAATTCTAAGCTAAAAGATGAAAAACCTAATTCATATACAAACTAAGATGGATGCATGGAAGCCATTAATGGATTCTTTAAGCTATTATAAAATTAAAATAAACTAAAACAAGCTAAAAGTGAGTGTGAATGAAAGTGAGTTCAACAACATAAGTTTGCAATTGAAAGAAGGATGAGATTCAACAACATGATTTTTCTATTAAAAATATGGATGAGGTTCAACACCATGAGTTTTTTATTAAAAAGATGGATCCATTTCTCTCCAAATAGTGACCTATTTATATAAAAACAAATGAGAAATGGAGGGCTGAGATGAGAAAGATAAATCAATGATCAAAGATGAAGGAGATGAGAGGCATGTATAATGGATTCTCATCAATGAATGAGAATGCATGATGCAATTTA